>JAQHUG010000005.1:20604296-20618610 GCA_028555095.1 Dicrostonyx torquatus | reverse complement strand
GTTAATAAAGAAGCTGCCTTGGCCATTTTATAGGGCAGGACTTAGATAGGCGGGGAAAAGAGAACAGTATGCTGGGAAGAAGACTGAGTCAGGGAGAGAGCCCTCTATGAAGCCACCAGGGTCAGATGTGCTGTATCTTCCCGGTAAACTCATTTCCTCATGGTGACTTACAGACTACTAAAAATGGGTTGAAATAAGATGCGAGAATTAGCCAATAGAGGCTAGAACTAATGGCCAGGCAGTAATTTAAATGAATACAGTTTTTGTGTGGTTATTTTGAATATAAGCTAGCAGCCACGGCTGGGAGCCAGGCACTGGGAACGGCTGCGCTCCTCTCAGGTGCTGGGAACACAACCCGCACCTCTTACAACAGTTTGGAAAGGTGCCCTCCACCTAATACAACAAGTTACTCCACTTAGACACGGATTCAGAGTGACCCTCGGGGTCAGTCAAGCACCTTTGGCTCTGCAGCACTCCTCATGAGGTGCTTTATACAGCAGAAATATGCTTAGCCCTGAGAGACTGAAGAGTAATCAGACCATCCAGAGCGTGTGATCATACAACAGGATATCATCCTCCTAAATAACTGACATTCTTAGAAGCAGTGATAACCCATGGATAGAAGTTATAAATTCAATAGCATAACTCTAATAAACACTGACATCAGAAATAACTACTATGGGGTTAGAAGTATATATATCTCAGAGGTAGAGCACAGGTTTAGCATGTATAAGGCCTTGTCTTCAACCAATCCCCAGAATAAAAGCAACAAAATAAGCAACAACTATCAAAAACACTCTCTACTTATCACATAGCATGAATACTTCCAAAGAGTTAAGTTGTATGGCTATACAGTGACATAAACTTGGAACCTGCCAAATCTCCCCATCATTTTCATTTTAATCCAATTTAATAAATACAACAAAGACCTCCTTAGTAGTTGTTATGAATAAGGGTCTGTAGTAAAGCTAAAAAAAATGGCGAGAACTTTCTTCATCTATAAAAGTCTTACGGGAGAGGTGGAAGGTGATTGGCTTCCATGCTATAGAGAAGACAGCTGTTTTATTTAGGATCCCGCCAGAAGCCGACTCTGAAACAAAGGTTCAGGGGCAAGCAGCTGGCCATGAAGTAGACACTGATGGAGAAGTGAGACAAGGAAAGGACAGAGCAAATGGAGGTGTTCTTAAGGCAGGTGTCACTGTGGGCACCAAGCTCATTGCCACAGAGGAGCTACGTTAAACGCACTCAAGGCTGTTCCGTCCAAAGGGCAAAGATATATTTGTGCACCTTGTTTGCACTGACTGACAGCTGCTCCTGGCTGGTGTTAGCCGCCCCAAATGTTCAACTTCCTGTTTCAGAAAATGGAATAAACTCACAGTAGCTGTAAATTGTGAACTGAAATAGGGGAAAGAGATCTGGGAGACACACAAGTCAGGTCTGACACTATTATAGTAACTCAGCAGAGATGCTAATAAAATAGAGAAAGAGAAAAAAGAAGGCTTGACTCTTGTCACGGTTTATAGATGATCTCCCAGTTCAGGCCTTTTGGTCTAGACCCAACTGAAATGAACATTTATCAAGTTTATTTGGCATTTCTGATATGTGACATCCTTCTTGTTTACAGGGGCTTTATAAGTCTGTGTCTCCTCGAGATGAAAGGCAAAACCTCTGTTCCCCATGTTTCCTTACACCTGTGGAGTAGACAGTTGACCTGGGTTCTGCCAGTCAGATCTGACTCACAAAGCTTGACTTGATGGTAAATAAATCAGATATCTATTGGCTTAACTTTGGGGAGATAACTACTTACTTTCCAATACGGCAACAAGGAAGAGTCTAGTGCTTCCTAGTGTCAGAGATGGGAAGTGTGCAGTCTGTGTGCAGGGAGTAAGAGTGCCGTCTGATGTAGATCAGGACTGTGGAGTAGCCTTCAAGTTATGAAGAAGAAGGAGGAAGAGGAGAAGGAGGAGGTAACTGTGTAATTCTCAATACCTTTTATAAATTACTTGTCTACAAAAGCAGATAAGTATAGTTCTGTTATTTTGCTACAGGAAACGTTGGTATCATGGAGAAAAGGAGAAGAAAGACGAGGGAAAGGAGATAGTTATAGTCGGACAATCACAAGGAATTCTAAGACCCAGAGTTAGCACAAAGATAGACAGGAAGAGAGGGAAGATCCAGGGTGTTGTTGGTGGGTGTGGCTGAGAAAGAAGCAGACTCATGATTAAGGATTGGATTGGATGGTGCACTCAGTTTCCTGGTAGGGAGGAGAACCATTAAACTGAAAGCACACATTGAGAAACTGAGGCCTGTGTCGGAGTTGGCTGCTGCTAGTTGTGGTAAAGAAGAGAAAGCGGCAGGAGAGGGTCTTACAGTTTCACCGTGGTTGTGATCAACAAACAGCAGTACAACGAGCTGCAGAGTGAGGCAGAGTGACATCTCGTGAAAGACCGGAGCTTCATTCAAGATCTCATTACATTTAAGACCTCAGATGGAATCTGAAACCGTGGAATATCTGTGACCACTTGTGCATTAGTTATTTCTCTCACTGGTACAACAAAAACACCTGACAAAAGCAACTGAAGAAAGGCAGGATTTACTTGGCTGCCAATTGCAGAGCGTACAATCTGCCATGATGGGGAGACATGGCAGCAGAAACAGAAAGCAGCTGGCTGCATTGCATCTGCACGTGGGATTCAGACAGCAATGGATGCTTGCGCTTACCTCCTCTTCTTTTTATTCAGTTTAGGAATCCAGTCCTTGGGACGGTAGCACTCACATTGGCGTGGTGACCACCTCAACCTAATCTAGATAATCTCTCATGTACGTGTCCAGAGGTTTGTTCCCATAGTCACTCAAAATCCAATAAGCTGATAATGAACATTAATGTGAATCTTATGCATGTTATTGAACACTCTTTATCTTTGAAAATAGGAATAACAGAACTTACTTGTCCTGCTCAGACCTGCTTCAGGCAGCTGGGGACAAACCTAGTATACACAGAGTATATTGATTGGTCATCACAAAGACCACATACCAGAGGACCATGTAACTCAGGCAACAAAAAAAAAGGTGGAGCAGGGCGTTGGTGGCACACTCCTTTAATCCCAGCACTCGGGAGGCAGAGGCAGGCGGATCTTTGGGAGTTCGAGGCCAGCCTGGTCTACAGACGTAATTCCAGAACAGGCTCCAAAGCTACAGAGAAACCCTGTCTCGGAAAAAAAAATTAAAAAAAAATAAATAAAAGAAAAGGTGGGTTTTCATTTTGTTTGGACAAAGTAAAAATAAGAAAATGTATCTAGAGTTATACTTGGATATACACAAAAGCATTAAGTATGGATACAAAGTGACCCTGGGTCTGTTTCCTTGGTAGCAACAGTTAGGACTGATGTCAATGCTGAGTGCAGACACTTCCCTGAAGTGCTGCACCTGAGCTGGAAAAGGTTCCTTCCCTGTGACAAAGTGACTCAGGTCCTCCAGACAACAGTGCAAGGCTGAGTTCTTAACCAGTCTGGGTCCAGAAAAGTTTCTCAGTGAGTTGGGCAGTACATACCACTCACAGAGGGAGCTAACTTTACTCTCTAATGTTGAAATGTGTCCTTAGGAGAAACAGTGTTTCCAGATAATACCACACAGTCAGTTCTATCTGCGTCTTCCCTACACTCAGTTGAAAAGCCAGGACTTTTTTTTTTTTACCCCACAGTTTGCTTTTGTCTATCAAGTCTCTTTTTTGATAAAAAAAATGATAAGATCAGCCGACTGGATATTATTTCATGAAGTTCAGATCTTCACCATTGCTCAAGTTCTACTGACTAGGTATCTATCAGGAGAGGTGTATGAAATCCAGTCCTTTATATGTTCTCATGGTTAGGGTGAGTTATTAAACACTTGATTTGATAAAGGTTTTGCAGTACCATGTAAGACTTTGTTAACCACATCTTTGAACAGTGTGACATATCAATAGGAAAAGAAATGGTTGCTCCAAGTACTTAAAATACTTGACCTAGACATTGAGTCTATCATCACTATATAGATATAGAGAGATAGATAGACATGTGTATGTGTAAACTGACATCATAATCAATCACAATCAACCACTGTGTTCATACAAGTAACCTGTTCTGGGAGGATTTTGCTCACATTTGAATATTTACTTTCAACTATATTATGCATGTAAACTGGAATCGAATTTGTTTGTACAGTTCACATTTTGAAATCATACTAGCAAACTGGAGATATAGATGGTAGGTAAGAGCACTTGCTATGGAAGCCTAGGAGCCTGAGTTCAAATATCAGTACCCATGAAAAAGTCAGGTGTGGTTGGGCTTGTTGGTCACCAATCTAGCTCCAGGTTCAGGGAAAGACTGTCTCAAGAGACCAACGGTAAGATCAGGACACTGTACACACTTCTACGTCTTCCTCACATGCCCATTTGAACACATGTGTATTCACAAACACACACACACACAGAAAAAGAGAGAGAGAAAGAGAGAGAGAGAAATTCTACTAGCCATTGAAGTTGAATGCATGTTTATTTTTTTAAACACAAAATGCATCAATAATAGTATGGTTGGTATATACAATTACCAAGGCATACACAGAAGATCAATATTCTTTATTCTGTTTATTATGCCTCGATTTTAAGGTTTTTTTTTTAATAAAAAGGAAGTGAGGAGTACCACTGGAGATAAATTTCTTGCTTAAGATTATGTAGTAAGTCAAGTGGTGACAGCACATGCCTTTAATCCCAGCACTAGGGAGGCAGAAGCAGGTGGATCTCTGTGAGTTCGAGGCCAGCCTGGTCTACAAGAACAACTTCCAAAACAGGCTTCCAAGCTAAAGAGAAACCCTGTCTCAAAGAACCAAAACAAAAAAAAAAGAAAAAGATTATGTAGCAAAATTGCTACAAAAATTATTATTGTATGAGTAAATATGAAAATAGTGGAAGCTGTGTATTCGTTAACTTTATGAGAGCAATGAGCCCAACAATTGAAAACTTTCACACCAAGTAAGGAAACAAAGAGATTGGTGAGACAGCTGATGCTAAGAAAGAGTATGACAGCGTCTTACATTATTGGCATGCCCATGAACTCAAGTTGTCCAACTCCACAGCATGTGTTCTGCCTCTAACATATATTAAGTAAATATGAAAATATGTGATGGATGACCCCCCCATTGCTAATATTTTACAGTCATTTGGAAAGGCTGACTTGCCAGTGTGATGGGCATAAAATATTTCAAACGTGTTAGAAGAGCCAAAAAGCTTAAAGAGACCTTGTATGCCATGAAGAACATCTAAACAAACTTGACCTTACTCTGGGCTTTGGCAGTCCTCAAAGGAAGAGGCAGCTGAGAGGAGAAAGGAGTGCTCTTAAATATTTGAAGCTTCTGCAAATCCCAAATCAAGAAACACGTTCCCCAGCCCAGGAGGTTGCTGCTTCCCAAGCCCAGGTGCCACTGCTCCCCGAGCCCAGGAGGTCACTGCTCCCCCAGTCCAGGCACCATTGCTCCAAGGGGACACACTCTTGCTGTCAGGAAGAAGCAGCATTTTAAAACGCTGAGGATCAAATCTGAAACAGAGAAAGCACATTTTCCTCTGCTAGTTAGTATTCTTTATATTCTACTGAAAAGTTAAAAGTTCATTTACGTTACCATATACCCACACAGCACTCGTGTGAATCTGAGGACAAATTAATTGACAGAGTCGTTTCTCTCCTTCCGCCATGAGGGGCCCATAGACTGAATTCAAGCTTGGCAACAAATGCCTTTATCTGCTGAGTCATCTCACCAGTCTTGGGCTATGAGATACCTGGTGACTCTCAGCCCCTTCCTCAGCCAGAAAAGGTGCCAGTGTTAGCATGGACGAGCCTTCTCTAACCCTACATACCCAGGATTTAAGGATCCTGAAGCTGAACCCACAGCTCTATCCAGGCTATCACTGTGGGTGGAATAAGCATAGTCTATCGCTATGAATGCGGTAAGCGCAGCACGCTGCCGTTTGCTGTACCCGAGGAGTCCCTCATGCTAGCAGTCTGTGGAATGAAGACCCGACTGCGTGCAGACTCTTGTCTGCTTGGTTCACCCACTTCATGGTGGCCCTTGGAGCCACAACAGATGATCACCTAGACATAGATGCCTCTTCCTAGGCTACACAACTTCTCTTTGTAACACATTACTCTCTATTTAGACCTAATGTGGAGGAGGCAGAGTACAAAGGTAAGGAGGTACAGCCTTGGAATCGCTCTTGTTGGAGAGGTTGGGGTTCAGACAGATTCCAAGGAGTTAATACACTTTCCTAAGAGTAAACTTCAAGGTGGAGAGAATGGGATGGGGTGAACGTAGCATTGCCGCTAGGCTGTGTGGGCCTTGGGGAAGAGTATGAATGAAGATCCGTGAATCTTCTTGTCGTTTTACCCAATTATATGAGCTTTTAGGATTTAATTCAACCTGCTTGGGTTTACTGTTGGTGAGAATAATTTTCTTACTCAGTTTAGTTATCTTAATAACAATTAGAGAGCTTGCTGCTTCTTAAAACAGCTAAACTTGAAAAGCCACTTTCAAAGACTTACGATGCCACTCGCCAGTAAGGAGGCAGACAGGACTCTTCCCGTGCTACTGGTGAGTATACAAGGTCACACAGCTCCTTTGGAAACTGCTCGAGCAGTTTCTGATGAAGTTAGGCATGAACTTGACTCACCACCAGTCATCCACTCGTGGTGTTTAGGCAAGAGAAAGGGAAGTGTTTTTCTACATAAAGACGTGAGCAAGTGGCTTCAGAGACACTTTATTCATTATTAACCCAAACTGGGAAGAATGCAGATGTCCATCAGCTGAACGATGGATAAGCAAAATAGAGGAATACATACATCTATATAAAATATGTGGCACATAATATAATGTATGTAATAATATGTATAATATGATCATAGAGGAATAAAAAGGAATGACCAGTTGGTACTTGGAATAAAACAGATGGCTTCTCCACTACATGCTTCTGCTGCTCTGCTGCCATGATGTACAGCCCAGGGCATTGGACCAAGCAACTATGCCACTTCTGAAACCACGAACCAAAATAAACTCCCCCACCACTTTAAGTTGCTCTTTTCAATTTTAGTCACAGCTGCACATAGGCAACCAATAAAGCCAACACCCTTTATTCTATCACCATTTAAATAGCCTTCCTCAGGCAGCCTTCCTTTCCGGGCACCTCCCCCACACTCTCACACTCCATAGTCTCTGTTTCAGTTCATTTCCTCTCTCAGAAACTCTGGCCTCAACATCTGATTATTTTGTACCTAGCATGTTAGTTTAATATTTATAATCTTGTTCTTTTGCATTTTTTCTTAATTTCTTCATCATGTTTTATGTGGTCAACATAAAATGGCAAACAGTACTTAATAAAAACCTCATTAGCATCTGACGGCTTAGTTTTCCAGGATGTGTAAGCCTTGGATTTGCTCCCCAGAACCACATAACAATGACATGATATTAATAATGCATCTAGAACTGCTGTAACTTGGCAGATAAACTCTTTTGATAAAGAAAGTATATTTTAATTTTATATGTATGTATATTTTGCCTTCATATATGTATGTGTATATGCTTGGTGCTGCAAAGTCAGAAGACAACATCAAATCCCCTGCAACTGAAGATAAGGATGGTTGTGAGGCACCATACAGATGCTGGGACTGACCCCTGGTCCTCTGCAAGAACAGCAAGAGCTCTCAACAGCTGAGCCATCTCTCCATATTCTCTTGACACAGTGGAAACACTGCAGCTATTGTCCCTTCCTCGGATAAGTTGCACAGAACCTGACTAGATGCCACAGCAAAATAAAATATATGCATCCATGAAATGCAAGGTAAATATCAGTTTTAAAGGTACAGTTCATGGCCCCCAGATAGAATGCTAACAGAATGCCTTAGTGTTAGGATGTCATTTGAAATAAATGAGTGTGGCCGGGCGGTGGTGGTGCATGCCCTTAATCCAAGCACTCGGGAGGTAGAGGCAGGTGGATCTTTGTGAGTTCAAGACCAGCCTGGTGTACAAGAGCTAGTTCCACCGCAGGCTTCAAAGCCACAGAGAAACCCTGTCTTGAAAAACAAACAAAAACAAAAACAAAAAAAAAGAGAAAGAAATGAGTGTGCCCACATAGAATTCAATAGAACCTCCTGGTATTTAAAAATTAATCCAACATGCCAAGTACATTGTATGTTAGTACAAGGCCATTAACAGATTAAATTAAATTCTAGAAGCAACAGCACTCATCTACATTTCATTCCCTAGAACTTGGGTAGAATATTTATGGGTAGTTAAGAGGAAAAATTTCCCCTATTCAAGTAAGTAGGGCCAATAAATTAAGGTCATCCATCTTCTTTTATTTTTTTTTTTTGAGAAGAGGTTTTTCTGTAGCTTTGGTGCCTGTCCTGGAACTAGCTCTTGTAGACCAGGCTGGCCTCGAACTCACAGAGTTTACCTGCCTCTGCCTCTGCCTCCCAAGTGCTGGAAATAAAGGCATGTGCCACCACTGCCCGGCTCCATCTTTTATTTTTAAGTTATATGATTCTGTAGTACATTTATCAGGCTTGTATAAACTGTCAATCAGAACCACAGAATGCCTACTCTGTTTTTGAACAAACAGTAAGATTTCCTGGAACTAGGGTTTCTTGGAAGTTTGGGTAATGTCATGGAAGGAGTCTTAGAACACTCAGCCTTAAAGACCAAGTCCTTGGTACAAAAGAAAGGACTATAAACTTGGGTGAAGAATCAACAGCCCATAGTATGAGTTGACTGGGGCAACTTTGCTTGGCATGGGGCAGTTTCTCTATGTTTTCTCCAAACAGCATCTCACTAGAAGGCACCATTCCTCCACACAAGTCTTTGTAATGGAAATAGCATTCCTGGAGTTTTAAACACAAAAACAAAGGGATCAGATGATCATTTTCTGGATGGTGGAGACCCTGAGAGAGAGAAGGGAATTCCTACTGGAACTCTTAGCAGGTCCCTTTATGTTTTGTTTTTTTGTTTGTTTGTTTGTTTCTTGGTTTGTTCATTTGTTTTTTCAAGACAGGGTTTCTCTGTGTAGCTCTGGCTGTCCTGAAATTCACTCTGTAGACCAGGCTGGCCTTGAACTCAGAGATCTGCTTGCCTCTGACTCCTAAGTGCTGGGATTAAAAACATGTGTCACCACCACCCTGGCAGGTCGCATTTTTATCCATTATCCATTGGAAAGAGTCCAGAGAAGTATATTCCAGTCATCGCTCTGCCTGATTTCAAGGCTGGATCTGCCATTCATTTATCCATTCATTCATTTTTAAATTTTACCTGTTTATTTATTTTTATGGACATGGATATGTTGCCTGTCTGCATGTCTTGGTGCCTACATAAGCCAGAAGAGGGAACTGGATCTCCTGGAACTGGAGTTAAGGTTTTGAGCCATTATGTGGGTGCTCATAATTCAAAACCAGGTCCTCTAGAAGACTTACCAGTGGTCTTAACTGCTGAGCCATCTCTCCAGCCATTAATTCAGTTCTTTAAATATATATTGAGAGCCTGAGCTGCGCCAAGGTTTATTCTAGGTAGTAATGATCCATAAGCTAATCAAATGGAATCTCTGCTCTCCTGGAGCTTACAGTCACACAGGAAAGACAAACAATGACTGAAGTAAGCACTGTCCTGCACAGAAGTATACTGTTAATCGGGAAGGAGGGCTAGGGAGCTCCCAAGGAACAACATTGTCAGAAAAGACTTCATGGAAAAGGAAAGGATGGAAAGACATGAAATGGGGAGCCCTGGGAAGGACTGAAGGAAAGCACTGTCAACACAGTCAACCGCAAAGGACATCTGAGAAGGTTAGATGGCTGACAGGGAAGCTGGTGCTGGGAGGGAATTAGCTGGACGTGGCAGTAGAGTTGAAGGCAGAGAGGCAATAACGACATGTGAGGCCCAAGGAAAAACAGGGCTCCCAGAGCCAAGGAAATGGTGTTCTGGTGGCTATGTAGAAATGGACTGACTGAAGGCAGCCCAGAGCAGGACCTGGGAAGCAACACAGCAAAAGCATAAGAACCAGGAAAAAAATAGAAATGTTACACGAGAGCTATAATCATCAAATTCCATACTTCCTACAGATAGCAAGTAATAAACAAACTAACAAATAAATAAAAACAATCTTTGGTGCCTCATCTTAATTGTTCCTCAGATTTTACAACAATGGGTATTACACTTTTCACATAGCTAAGAAACCTGAGCCACAAAAAGTCAAGGTTCTTACCCAGTTCTTCAGTCAAGGACTGTTTCAGAGCTGAAAGTAATTTGCAGAAGTTCAAGGAAACACTAAAGATAAGTGGTGATAGGTCTGCCAGGTTCATCCTCACTAATGTGACAGTAGGCAGCTTGAGTTGGAGTTCTTTCTCTCTTCCCCTTTTCCTCCACTTCCATTTCTCTCTTATTCCTGTCCTTTCCCACCCCCTTTCTCCACTCTCTTCCTTTTTCTGAAGCATGGGATATACTCTAATATGGAATATGCTCAAACAGTTTAATTAGTTCTTTGAGACTTTCAAACAATGGACTTTGGTGCTATTGCTCAGGGGATTTCTGGAGACTTCTAAAACAATATGGGCACTGCTGCTGCCTTTGGTTGCCTCTCAGAACTTGAAGGTAAACCTCTATTGCTGAAGATATCACCCACTTCAGACACAAGACTTGAAGAAATAAATTTGGAGCTGACCTGGAAGCTTCATCCTGGCGGGGGGGGGGGGAATACATTTCATAAGGTTCAATGCAACCTAACGTTGGAGAAGAGCAGCCAGAACTCCTGTACAGCTAGCTGCAAAGTCTGTCGATCACAATGATGACCAGCACAGCAAGACGTCCTAAACAGTGCAATGGTGGCTTTTGTCTAGGGGGTAACCAACAGCTGTCTAATTGCTCAACAAGAGGGAAACCATGCCTGATTCTATAAACCTAGCTAGCCACACATGGCTGGTGAGGCCATGGGAACCAGAAGAAAACCTACTACAGCCACTTTTCTAAGCCAGTAGCATCTCTTACTGTAGTTTAATTCCTGGTCTTTATTCTTTTACATCTTTACTCTCTTTCTTTATTCTAAATACCATATCTTTGTTTTTATTTATTCTAAATGCTTACCTTTTATGGTGAGGGTAGCTCTTAAACTTCATCAAAGAAGCCTGCTTTTTGCAACAAGTAGAGTTTTGTTTCCTTTAAAGAGATTCTGCAGTTTCCAAACTGACAACCAATTTGAAGAGCTTTTAGAGCACAGGCCACAGTGAGGGTAATAAATTCTTGGAAAGGCGTTCTTTTGGGTACACATGAAACCCCTCATTAATTCTGCCCCTGGGATTCCAGAGTTAGACATCAGAAACTGTTTCACACACCACAAAAAATGACTGTCTGGAGACAGTCTTTCCAGCTCAACCCTAAGTCTACTACCCCCACCCTTGCTGTCACCGCCCGAATGCAGTGGGGTAGCCAACTGATGGATACTGTTAAACTGTATTTGAAGGAAATATATTTTTCTCAAAAGCTACTCTTTAAGTAAAAACACTCTGTGGTTTTTGAAAACCGATTCTGCTCTAAGATGTCTACATGTACAAAGAACATGGCTTCAACTTTTAGGAACAGAAGAAAAACAATATGAAAGATTTTATATGCTTCAAAAATAAAAACAAGTAGAAATAACAGTAAATGAATCCTAGAAGACAAAATCAAACTGGAACAAATTCACATAAAACTGTATCAAACTTGAAAAATAATAACATGGAAGGAAGACTAATTCCAAGCAACTTCTGAGTACAGTGTTCTGTATGTGTATACTCATACACACACACAAAAGGACATATTTCAAGACAAGAAAAATGGCAACTAAATAGTAAATATCACTCACTAAGGTCACTTATCAGTAGTCAAATACTATTGTCACTTTGAGACTATTTTACATGTAATGAAGAAAAGAAGTAAATAAAATATAGTTCAAAATCAACAATATTAAAACAAAAGGAAAAGATGGAAATACAAAATTTATGTAAGTAAAATCAAGTAATAAGAAATTTACATTGGAAATAATACCTTTTGTTTGTTTTGATCTCTGTCTACTGAAGGACATAGAAACAACGGCAACACAAAACAGTGAGCATGCCCAGTATCCATCCAGCTAGCATTTCCTACTGAAAGAAACAAGGCTCTCCAGAGAAATAGTTTCATGTCTTCATCATGTTGAGGCAAAAAGATTTTGGTTATGATTAATCAGGGATTAATGAAAGTATGACAGAATACACAGAAACATGACTGCCATGGGGAAACTGGGCAATAAAAAGAAAAGTATGGGTTAGGAAGGAATGTAAGCTCAGTTGATGGAAGTCTTACCTAACTTTCCCGAAGCACTAGCTTTAATCTCCATAGCACACAAAAGCCAGCATGCTGAGTCACACCTGTAATCTCAGCTCCTGGAAAATAGAGGCAGGAAGATTGGGAGGTCGGGTACCATCGGCTATATAGCAATTCAAGGTTAGCCTAGTATACGTGAGTCCTTGTCTTAAGCAACACCAAAACACAATGAGGTATCACCTCATGCCAGCAAGAATAGTTATTATTTTAAAAAGAGAGAATAAAAGCACATGTTGACAACCATGCAGGGAAAGGGAAACCCTGGTGCCATGTTGGTAGCAACAGGCATTAGTACAGCCTTTGTGGAAAAACCATTGACATTCCTCAAAAGATGAAAATGTATAACTATATAATTAACATATGATCCAGAAATTCTATCACATGTCTATCACAGCATTATATATAATAACTGATAAATAGAGACCCCTAATTACTCACACACTGATTAATGTGTTTTTTCAATGTCAGATAGACCCACACAAGTGGCATAAAACCCAGTCATGGAAAGGAATGAATTTCTGTCATTTGCAACAGCCTCGATGGAATAATGTTAAGTGAAATAAATGAAACGAGGAAGAACAAGTACCACACGAATCCACTGAGGTGCAGCGTCAAACGTTGATGCCATGGAGGCTTCGGTAGAGCCTCAAGGTCAAAGACAGCAGTGGGAAGAGAGATGGAGAAAGGCCCATCAGCCAGTGGTGTGAAGTCACAGTGAGAGCAAGCGGTTCTGCTACTGCGCAGGAGAGATGACAACGTGCAAAAATTTCAGAAAGCAACAGAGAGCATGTCAGATGTTTTCACCGTGAAGAAATAATAAATGTTTGAGAACACACATTTCTCATGTGTGTTCACACATGTCCAGTTTGATTTAAATAGTCACGTATACATGAACTAAAACATTACAGGCAACCATATGACTTCTGTGTTTTTGTGAGTTGGGTACAATGGCACATACTTGTGTTCTCCATCAGGATCATTTTGTTGAGGGTACTCTTTAGCTACTGATGCCAGTCTGTCAAAAATACCAAAAATAAGTAAAGATTTTTAGAATAAATTTAATTTAAACTTTGTTAAAGAAAGAAAAATATCTTTAAAAATATTTTTTAAATACAAGGGCTTTTCTCTAAGAAATAATTTAAGCAAACAAAATACATAAATTTTAATTGACTTTAAAGTTTTTAGTGGGCTATAAAAACATTTTTTGAAAAATGAATGGGGTATTGAATGAACTGTATAATGTATTAGAGTCTCAAGATGTGATGATGGGAACAATTAATCCTGTTGACCGCTTATGTTAGGAAAGTCTATGTAAATTCAAGCAAGTAGGACAAGTTGTCAGAAAAGGTTGGCGTTAGGTGATAGACTACACGTACACATTGTACTGTTACTATACTTTTCACCATGTTTGAAGGTGACTATAACTAAAAGATGGAAAATTGCAAGCAGACCAAACAATCTACACTTTGCTGCTGTCCTGAGACAGGCTCTCACCATGTAATCTATAGCCTTAAAATCCCCCTGCCTCAGCCTCAGGGTGCTATTGTTAAAGACATGCAGCACCATGCCCAGACCAAATAAGACATCTCTTAAGAATATCTACCACCAGGGGCAGGCAACACCAGCCCCTGCTGCCCCTCGATTCCACACATCCCTGCCCCCACCCCCAAGTTCGCCCTTTCTTCTGCGGGATCTGCTCCACGGAACACCAGGAGCCCCTGTTCCGGTGCTGAGGTCAAGAATCCAGAGGGAAGTCCCTGTTGCTGCACTGAGCAAAGATTGGATCAGGAAGCCAAGGCTCTCCTGGCTGTATTTGAAGGAAGAGATGGGCAGACGCCAATGCAAGAACTCCTCCAATAGCATGAAAAGCATAATGAAGATGCCAGAATCCAGTGATCTCACAACAAGAAGACTT
>JAQHUG010000005.1:20582861-20598429 GCA_028555095.1 Dicrostonyx torquatus | reverse complement strand
GATGTCTCCTAATGGAGCAGAGAGGCTGGGGGCTAGAGTGGATCTTACCCTGAGTTGAGCCGGTGGAACTGAAGCTGTGGCACTCATGAAGGACCCGCCGCCATGAAAAGGCCTACCTCAAGATTTATAAAAGCTCAAAAAGGGCTAGGGGTGTAGTGCGGTTGTAGAACTCTTGTCGAGCATGCATAATTTCTAGGACTTCAAGACAAAGAAAATGAAAACTCCTTGTGGCGAAGAGTTGTCATTCAGGGTCCTTACTTCAGAGCCATCAGTTCAGTGGGCATGCCATGAGACCAAGAGTCAGAGCAGGGAAGGGCATGGGGGAGGGGAGGGAAGCGTAATTAAATTATAGTTTCAAAAATTAAAAAAAAAAAAGCTTAGCACCTACCAGAAACTTCAGGTCATTTTTAAAAAGTGGACAGGGAGACATAATCCAGAGCACAAAGAGCTAAAACCAACTGGAGTAGAGCAGGGTCCTAGAGAACTTAGCAAATGTGGCTACTTTTGTGCAGCATTTCTGGAGGGTGGGGCAAACAGTATGCAGGTGTCCAAGCTGTCATTTCTCTCTTGGTGTCTTAGTTAGGGTTTTATTGCTGTGAAGAGTCACCATGACTTCTGCAACTCTTATAAAGGAAAACATTTAACTGGGGCTGGTTTACAGTTCAGGGGTTCTGTCCATTGTCATCATGGTGGGAAGCATGGGGGCACGCAGGCAGACACGGTGCTGGAGAAGGAGCTGAGAGTCCTACATCTGGATCAGCAGGCAACAGGAGTGACAGCTACACACAGACCTTGACTGAGCTTCTGAGACCTCAAAACCCACCCCCTGATGATGCTATTCCTCCAACAAACCCACACATTCTCCAGAAAGGCCATACTCCTCATAGTGCTACTTCCCGTGAACCTAAGGAGGGCATTTTTATTCAAACCACCACACTTGGTTTGCTGTTTACTTGGTCTCAGGCAAAGTAGGGTTAAAAAGAAAATAAACTATGGCCAGCAGCCACCTATAGCCCATTTCCCAGACTCTGCCTCTCTTACTTGCCACACTTTGGGACATTTTATGTCGCCTGTAAGCACAGTCCAACTTCTACCTTCAGGAACTAGCAACCAGAGTGGCGCAGAGGGCACTCACCTGCCTTTGATCTCTTGGCAGTGTCCCTAGAGCGGCCTGTCAGGTGCTGACCTCTTGGTTCTAGGACAGAAATGCTCAGACTTTATCATTCACTGTCCTTCAAACGAGTTTGTACGGTAATCCCACCTACTTCTAAGTTGACAACTGGTGTTTCACAGTGTGGGATTAAATGGCTACAGAGGGTATACTTCCAGGTATGGGGCACATTTTGCTATTTTTAAGTTAAACTGTATAGGGATCTTTGCATTTAAAAAATGAAGAAGAAATAGAAAAGTTGGGGAGTCTTTAATGTGGAAAGGAGACACCAGGACAGAAGAAGAGGGAAGGAGGAGGGAAAAACAGCACTAAAGGTGCCTGAAAAAGTCATGAGAAATCACATTGTTTTGTATTTACTTAAAATTACATATAATACATTATGTCACACATATATTATATATGTATATATGTGCATATATGTATATATACATATATGTAGAGAGAGTTTTATTTTATTTTAAGATGTGTTACATTTGTTTATGCTGTGGAATATTTGTTTAATGATGCAAAGATGTGTTGCATTCTTTTATGTTGTATTTGTTTTAACTCTGTAAGGCTGTGTTACTTTGCCTTCCTAAATACCTGATTGGTTGAATAAAGAGCTGATTGGCCAATTGCTAGGCAGGAGAGGGATAGGCAGGGCTGGCAGGAAGAGAGAATAAATAGAAGAGAGAAGAGAGAGGAGCAAAAGAAAGGAGAAGGAGAGGAGGATGCCAGGGGCCAGTCACCTAGTCACACAGCCACTCATGGAGTAATAAGGAAAGAGAGGTATATAGACTGGAGAAAAGTAAAAACCCAGAGGCAAAAGGTAGATGGGATAATCTAAGTTAAGAAAAGATAGAAACAAACCAAGCTAAGGTCAGGCATTCTTAAGTAAAAATAAGCCTCCGTGTGTTTATCTGGAAGCTGGTGGTGGGCCTCCAAAGAGTGAATATTTAAAAAAAAAAAGCAACAAATAAAAAACAAAGCCCACAATATGTAGATATAGATATCTAGAGAGAATTTAAACTGAATTAAGCCACACAGGGTGATAATGCTTTCCTCAACAGCCATAGACTACTTAACAAAATCCCCAGGACCAAACATGAGGCGGGTTGTCCAAGACATTCCCTAAACATTATAGGCTGCTGCCATTACCCTTGGTTGCCCTCCCTGGGATGAAGGTAAGTCCCTATTGCTGCAAACACCATGTGCATCAGACACAGAACTCAGAGGATCTGAGCTGGACCTGACCTGAAAGGCCCTCCCTGAGGATGCGCTCTCAACGCATCATACAAGCTGACAAGGGAGAAAATTGATCAACAGTCAGAGCAGGCTCCAAAGCCTGTAACCACAACAATGAAGATTGACCTACGGGTGCAGCGGTGCCACTATGGCTTGTGGGTAGTCAACAGCTGTCTAATTTGATTTAAGATCAACTCAGTGGGAGGAAAAATCATGCCTGAAAACCTAAACCACTACCCAGAGCTTGATTTATTGTCAACATGATATAAACTGAGTTATTTGAGAAGAGGGAGACTTAATTAAGGAAATTCCTTGTCAGAATGGCCTATAGACATCTCTTTGGGTCACTGTCTAATTGCTGGTTGATTTAGGAGGGACAGCCCACTGTGGGCAGTACCATCCCTAGACAGGTGGGCCTGGGCTGTATAAAAAAGCTAGCTGAGCATGAGCTGGGAGCAAACAAGGGAGCGAGCAAGTCGGTGTCTTTCCTTCATTGTTCCTGCCATGGCTTTCCTCAATGATGAACTGTGACCGGGGAAATGGAAGCTGAAATAAACTCCTTTCTTTTCTGAATTGGTCTTAGAGTATTTTATCACAGCAACAGAAAGCAAACCAGACTATATGGATATTCACAGATGCCATAGATAGACATGGAGAGGCACTTGTAGAATATACATCCTTAGATACAGACATATACAAATATATATTCGTCTGCATATAGATGTATATATTTATAGATAGATGCATATTGGCTGACATTAACATTTTTAACTTTAGTATGGCTTCTTTTAGTTCCTGTAAACTAAAGGGGTCCAAAAGTTTGAAAATGTGTCCTGGATTTAGTTACTATAATTTTAGTGGAAATCAACATAGATTATTATAAATCTTAAGACAGGAAAAGTATAAATTACTAGAAATGTAGCTTTAAACAGGTGCTCATTATTCTAGTTATTTCTACAGATAAATAATTCTTACTCTTGTAATGAATCAGAATTGGGCATAAATTGTAACAAAATTTTCCATGGAAAATGTCTCAGAAATATTATTTGTGTGAAAAAAGACACAAAAATGGGGAAGATTCAATTCTTTGAACTCTTTCTGAGCTAAGTTTAATAGCTTTTGAACAGACAACTTGGCTAGACTCCTGCACTTCTGTAAAGCAGAAAATCAGTTATACAAAGTTTGTAATACAATCACAGCTACCCAATTCTCACACTGGCTTCAGTAGTTCCAATGAGTACTGAATCCATGGACCTTCAGCGATTTCTTTTCTTTTTTTTTTGACATTCTAGTACCCACTTCCTTAATGGAGAAAAATCAACCTTGGAGGGACAAAAGCCATGTCTGACCCCTGTTAGATACAGAGCACAGATACATGTGGAGAGATGAGGTAGGGCTAATAGGACATCTTCTGTTCCAAACCAGAGGTGAACATTCACGGGGTGAGAGAAGGGAATGGCTGCCACCACGGGGATGCTCAAAGGCCGATTAATTTGAGACAAGACTGCACATGATTTCAGACCCAGTAAATAAAGAAGGACGGGAAAAGTGCTTAGAAACGCTTTCATTTAAATCTGAGCATTAATCACCATCAGCAACAGTGTCACTTTGATTGTGTTTTATGGAGGTTTTGAGCACCTGGCAGTCACGTCTCGGAAAATGTGAAGTGTTTCTGTATTGCATGGAAGACACTTATCCTCCAGGGAAACTTACCTGCAACTTTCAAGTACTTGTACTAGAATAGGTTCAAATACATACAGTGAAGGCAAAAGGACCGTGCTGCACTAGAGAACCTGACTTCTGTCCAGTGAGCCAGGACCTCACACTCCTTATGTCTTATTCCTCTACCAATCCCAGTGACAATGCCCTCACATGCATGGTCCAAGATAGCTAACTGGCAGGTCTTCCTTTCCAACCTGTAGAAAGTCAGGAAAATGCTAAGACATACTCCATATGGACTGAATATTTATATGACTCTACATTCAGATACAAAAACACCAATCTCCCGGTGTGGTGGTGGGGCTTTTTGGGGGGGCAACTGAGGTAATAGGGTAGGGTCCACATGGGGGGATTATTGCCCTTATAAGAAGACACCAGGGGTATCCCTCTCCTAGACATTTGCCCAAAGGACTCTAAGTCTTCCACAGAAATAGATATTTGTTTATTGCTGCACATTCGCAAGACCTAAAGAATGAAACCAACCTAAATACCCACAAGCAGATAGATACTCTTTCTTTAATATGGTACAGGCAAGAGAGATGGTTCAGTGAGGAAATGTGCTTGCCACCAAGCCTGACAACCTGAGTTCAAGCCCCAGGATGTACATGGTAGAAAGAGATAGCCAGCCCCCAAGGTGTCCTCTATCCTCCATTTGTATGCTTGGTGTGGTGGTGGAAATGCAGGCATCTTCTTAGTGCCCTGTCCCCAGACACTGTTCTGATCGCTCATCCAGTCCCCAGCTGTGTGCAACCTGAGATCCTGCCTTACCTTCTGCTCAAGGACTGCAGTCCAGTGGACAGATGTCCCTGCCTGCCTGCACACCTGAACATCACTGCCCCTACTTTTCCCATTGCACATCCAAGATTTTTTCTTCTGGACTCAAGGTACAGCAAAGAACTGGAAAAATTTACCTCCATAACAGGACCCATAAGTCTGCCTAAGGTCATCCTTCAGCTTCAGAAGACAGAAACTAAATCACCATCTGACCTCAGGTTGACTCAGGTGAAGCTGCTCCATTGGCCTCTTCAACTCCAGCACGATTGGATTGGGATCAACCTCAATATATGGCCCTGTCAAAGGGAGGCCTCCAAAGTACTTCTACTACAGTTAGTCATGAGTTTATTCTCCTTGAAATAGAATAACCCCTAACATCTCTTTAAACCAGTGGTTCTCAAACTACCTAATGCTGCAATCCTCAAATATGGCTCCTCATGTTGTGGTGACCCCCCCCAAGCCATAAAATTACTTCATTTCTCCTTCATAGATGCAATTTTGCTACTGTTATGAATCATCATGTAAATATATGATATGCAGGATGTCTGATATGTAACACCTTGAGGATTCATGACCTACAGGTTGAGAAACCACTGCCTTAAACTTTTTAACACTTGATAAACAAGAATTAGCTTTACAGGTAAATTTGACTAGATGCCTACTGTTTTATAACCAGGTAGGAAAGATGGGGGATTCAATTCACATGTATCCAAATTCACATGAATCTTTTGTTGTTTGTTTTGTTTCGTTTCATTAAGGTAGAGTCTTGCTGTGTAGTCCTGGCTGTCCCAGGACTTCACAGAAATCTTAAAAGTGTGTTGTGTGAGGGCTGACAAAGGAGTTACAAGCCAACATTTGAAGTTGCAAATGCCTTTAAGTTTTGGATTAGTTAGTGAGTCCTGAGAGGAGCTGAATGTATGACATATTCTTCAGTGAGAAAAATGGGGTACAGCTTGCTATTGTTCTTGCCAATTAGACCGACAGTCTGATTCCCAAGGCAATGTAGTTAGAAGTAAATAAGGCCAAGCTAAAGAAACGGTTTAAAATCCAACTGATAGAGGCAGAAAAGCAACATGGGTTGAATTATGCCATAACCAGGTTAGGTTAGACTATGCCACAATACACAGCCCTAAAATCTTGAAGGGCACAAAAGAGAGAAGACTATAAATAGGGGGAAAAAAGAGCAGAACAAGAACTTGAAAATGTATATTAGTTTGTTTCTTTGATTCCTTGTGCTGAGACAAGGCTGACCTAGCACTGAAGCAAAAATGTCTCTGTGTTTCTGTGAGGCAGCTTGGGAAGAATGGTCCTCTCCCAACAGCCCCTTCCCACTCTGGCTGCAGCTTCCATCCCCAACAGGGCAGAGCCAGAGGCTGTTAATGAGGGATCCAGGGACCAGGAACAGTGTCACAGGTTAAGGGAATCCTACATCCTATCTAGGTATTGAGAGCTCTGCCTAGGCCTAATCAATAAGTGAGGTGACTCATTAATCAACTGACCAAAACTACTTTTTAATTGCCCCCATATGGCAGGTACTATAACGGTATGGCAGAAGGGTAAATTCACTGATAATCAAAGTAGATGATGCTATTCTGATTCTGAAAGATGATCAAACAGACCTTATTCATATTGAGAGGACTCAGTGCCCAAGAAACACCTGGCAAAAATAAACTCTCACTTGGTGGTGGTAGTGGCAGTTAGGCAGTTCTCTCTAATGTGGCAGCTTTGCTTTCATTTGTTTGACGGGCAAAGGCCGGGCCACCAGAGCACTTTCCTAAAATACCTGTAGCACTGCTCTCCACCATAGCCTTGTCTCCATCATGGGCTCTCCAAACAGCAGCAGGCCCCCTGTCTATGTAATTTCTGTTCTTATCTCAAACACATGTGGATAGGCCTTTGGGGTGTTGGGTCAAAAAACAGGGGTGTCCTTCTTTTCCCCAATAAACTTGTCAGATGACTACAGTTAATAGTTGACAAATTACATGGTCTTCTGCCTTTCTGTATTTATTCTCCAAGGAGCCTGGTAGGGGGAAAGGACTGTAAAAGAAACTGCAGAGCAGAATATAAAGTTATTCTTCATATTCCTTTAGTTATAGAAACTGCCAGTGAGCCCTGAGCTGAGTGTTTGATGTAGTGTGTCATGAAAAACATAGATTATCCTCTAAGGCCATTGTCATGAAACTGACCCCCCAACACACACACATGCACGCATTCACACACACACACACACACACACACACACACAGGTAGAAACGTATTTTGCACCTTCTAATTTTGGCTATAATATTTAAATATCTTAGTGAAGTGTCTTGCTAAGGTACAATGTGTAGAGTGATATCACAAAACATTGATGGCATAATTTACCCTGGTCTTGTTCAAAATGATGACACATGCCTTTAATCCCAGTACTCAAGAGCCAAAGTCAGGCAGATACCTGAGTTCAAATTAAGATCCTGTCTCAAAATTTGTTTGTCATGGGCTTACCATCTTGATATTTTAAAAAAACATGATATGGTATACTGGTAAATTATAAAGAAAAGAGCCTAATTTTAGTTCATGGTACTGGTTTAAGGTCAAGGAGCTACTTTTGGTGATGATCACATTGTCAGCAGAGTTCCAAGGTACCAGAGGGCATTATCTAGAGAGAGATCTCACCAAACTGGCTTTTATAGCTGACCCACTGGCAATGATCACATTGCCAGCAGAGTTCCAAGGTACCAGAGGGCATTATCTAGAGAGAGATCTCACCAAACTGGCTTTTATAGCTGACCCACTGGCAATACACCGAGCAATTCAATGAGTGGATTAACTCATGCATGATGGCAGAGTCTTAATTGCCTCTTGAATCCCCAGCTGATCTCACCTCCTAATAGCTCCTCGTGGGCATTAAATGTCAATGTAAGTTTCACGGGTGGGCAATCTGTATTCAGACCGCAGCACCCCTCCGGCCATGTCTGCTGCACCATTCCAGCAGGCCTCGTGCACAGCTGTTTTCCCACAGGTCACTTAAGCAACATTTCTATTTGTGTTCAATTGCCATCCGACATATTATTTTCAATATTTTTCATGTTTCTGCATAGTTGGAAAGGGGAATTTTAGGGACTGCTTTAGAGGTCCTTGCATTGGTACCGCAAGATTTATTAAATTGCTTTCTCAAGCCATCCTCTAAGGGTAAGAAAAAAGTTATTATTTCTCTTTTCAAATTTCCTGCTCTTGATTTTTGTTTTTAAAAAGACATCAGACATCTGTGGTCTTCATGAGGAAAAGTCATGTAAGAATCACACATCATCTCTCTGACTCTATGGTGTTGCTTGTTTTATTATCTTTCATTTTATACTGCTCTTTAGTAAGGGTTAAGCGTTCCGGGTATCTGCTGACTGAGACACATTCATTAGGTATATTAGAACTCTGCATACCTAGAGGTTTAACACCATAATATCCTAGGAATTCCCTCCTTCTCGCACCCCCCACACACTCTGCCCTCCTCTTCCTCTCTTCTCACTCCTCCCTCTATCCTCAGGCCTAACCCTCAGCCTTCTTCACCGCCACTCATACAGAAATCTCCCATGGAGTACCTTTAGCAAATAAGGAAAGCTAGTTCACACTCGTGTGACTCTGCAAACCTCAGTCTGTGTGTACTCTGTGATGCCAGCTCATGTGAGTGTTAGGATCTGCCCAATTTCTCTCTCCTGCAAAGTCACTCCATGTAGAAGAACATCTCTGCTAGAAGGGACATCCCTGTCATGTCCATACATTGGGACTGTCCCCCAGAGAGTATTCATTGTCAAAATCTATGAAGAATTTAGACGTCTATGGAATTTGATACTCTTGGACACATTTGTGTCCACAGATGTCTGGTGTTTTTTTAAACAGAACTCTTTAAAAGCTCATCCATTCTTGTCCTCTATTATAGTGTGAGAAATATCTGTGCCAGCACCTACATCCTAAGGAAAAAGGGCCACTGGATAAAAGTGGATTCTGTTTCCTCCATCCAGGGTCATGTCCTGGAAATAATGCTGCTTGGTTTGAGACGGTTCTTGGTAGTTTTGTGTCAATGTCATTTGGAAATTTTCCCCCTCAGGTACTTTAACTAAAAATTTAAACTCCCTGGAAATGATAGTCTCAGACAGAAGTTATGATCTACTAGACACCATCCCCAACTATTACTCTTCTTCTGTGTGCATATGAGTGTTTAATTTGAAATGTGGTTAAAATAAAAGTGTTCATATTAAAATATTTACATTATAATTTCATGAATGAGTAGAGACATCTGGCCGCATTGGTCACTTCTACATGACCAGTGCCCTGGAGCAGAGAAATGACCAGCCCCTTCCAGCAAGATAAGCAATGGCATTGCTGCCTGTAGCCATGGAGACTGTAGTCCTTGACCTAAGAAAGAAGCCAGAGTGACATTACAGAAGGCTGCACAGTAACATCAGAAGAGCTTGGGATAAATTCAAACCCACTTCGTGACCAAAAAGACCTTAGACCCTGCACCCCTGGACTCCTTCCTCTCACTCTGATGCCTGCTTACTGCTCCTCAATTAAGTAAAGCCTCCTCTAAAGTCAAACCTGAACTATTTTCTCTGCCAATTAGTTTTGCCCAGACAGTCATGAGGAGCAGTTCTTAGCTTTTCCCCTATCTTAACTATCGCCCTCGGGCAGGATTTCCCTGGCCATCTTGTCTAAAACAGCAACGCTCACATCACAGGGTTCTGTCTCTTGCTAACACTGCACTGTGTCTGTTTGCTGGTTGACTGTCTGCTCCACTTATTTCAGTTTTGTTGTTGTGCCCCAGCAGGAACATCAGAGTCCAGGACATAAGTATTTGAAAATCAGTAGATAAATTGTAGAGAGCCCGAGGTCTTGTGCTCACAGATAAGCACTAGGGAAACGTCTCTTCAAAGAAAGAGATATCTACCTGTTTTCTGTCCATAAAGAGAATGGGTGTAGTTAGTAGCCTGATGACCTGTGCTATCTGGAGGGTCAGGGCACACCTGAACCCCCAAGACTATCATACTATTCCAGACTCTTTCTCCCGAGACCTTTGTCTTGAGCATTGTTTCTCAGCCAAGAGAACCCATCTCTTTTTTCCCCATATTCTTTTATTTTTTTTTCATTCAAAACTTTACACTTCCTCCCCTTCTCCCAGTCCCTTCCTGCTCCCCCACTACTCCTCCTCCCTCTCCCTGCTTCCTTAAGAGAGGGCAGGGTACTCTGCCTTGTGGGAAGTCCAAGGCCCTCCCTCCTCCATCCTGGCCCAGGAAGGTGTGCATCCAAATAGACTAGGTTCCCAAAAAACCAATACATGCAGAGGAGATAGGTCCCAGTGCCATTATCGATGGCTTCTCAGTCTGCCCCCATTGTCAGCCACATTTAGAGAGTCCGGTTTGATCATATGTTCCTCCAGTCCCAGTCCAGCTGGATTTGGTGAGCTCCCATTAGATCAGGCACACTGTCTCAGTGGGTGGAGCAACCCCTTGTGGTCCTGACTTCCTTGCTCATCTTCTCCCACCTTCTGCTCTTCGACTGGACCTTGGGAGCTCAGTCCATTGCTCTGATGTGGATGTGGGTCTCTGTCCCTATCTCCATCTATCTGATGAAAAAGAGAACCCATCTTTAAGGAAGAGGTTTTATGTACTTTGAAAAGAGTTTCAATGTAATCATGTTTCTTAAGCTTTGTTGTATGCGCGGGACTGAGGCAATTATCATCAGTGAACATTTTTCCAAAGTTGTGCTGTGCTTATGTATGTCTAAAATAAACTGCCTGGCATCAGACTCTGGAAGTTTGAACCAGCATCAGCTATTGAGTTGTGCTGAACCAGATTTCCTTCATGCCTCATGCATGTCATTATTCTATCAGCCCTGCTGTTTGCAGGGACCCCACCCCATACGCACACATACACACACACACACACACACACACCAGCATCAGGGTGGAAAATGCTTCATATCTTTGTTTCCCCAGTTTTCCTCTTCAGAGCAATTAAAGAATTTAATTTCATCAACTTTATCATTACTTTTAACTTTAAAATGCATGTCCTACAAAATTGGGAGCATGGTGGTGGGAGGAGTAGAGAGGGCAGGAAGGGAAGACAAGGGGAGAAAGGGGGGAGGAGAATAACTTTAGGGAACAGAATAGTCGAGATGGAGGAAGGACAGAGATGAGAGCAAGGAAAGAGATTTTGATTAAGGGAGCCATCATTATGGGGCTAGTAAAAAAAAAAAAAACCAAAAAACCTGGCACTAGAGAAATTCTCAGGAATCCACAAGGATGACCCCAGCTAAGACCCTAAGCAATAGAGGAAAGGGTGCCCGAACTGACCTTGCCCTGTAGTCAGACTGATGAATATTTTAAATATCACCATACAACCTTTATCTAGCAACTGATGGAAACAGAGGCAGAGACCTGCATCAGAGCACTGGACTGAGCTCCCAAAGTCCAAAGTGGTCAAGACCATGATGGGTACACCCACTGAAACAGTTTACCTGAGCTAATGGGAGCTCACCAACCACAGCTGGATGGGGAAGGAACAAGCATAGGTCCAAACTAGTCCCTCTGAATGTGGGTGACATGTGCTCATCTATGTTCATAGCAGCATTATAGCCAGAACCTGAAAACAACCTAGATGATTCCCAACTGAAGAATAAATAAAGAAAATATGGTATATTTACACAATGGAACATACACAGCAGTAAAAAATAATGACATCTTGAAATTTGCAGGCAAATGAATGGATCTAGAAAAAAAACATATTGAGTGAGATAACCCAGACTCAGAAAGACAAATATAATATTATTCACTCACAAGTGACTTTTAGACATAAAACAAAGAAAAACTAGCCTACAGGCCATAACCACAGAGAAACTAGACAACAAAGAGTACCCTAAGAGAGATATACATGAATCTACATAGGAAGGTGAAAAAGACAAGATCTCCAGAGTAAATTAGGAGCATGGGGGTCATAGCAGAGGGTAGAAAGGGGTAGGGGAGGGAGGGAGGGGAGTGGAGGAAAGTTCAAGTGACCAAGCATGGCAGCAAGAGCTTTTTTACCCACTGAGACAGTCCTCCAGACTCAGAAACAAATTTCCTCTGAAGTTGGTTGAATGTATGGATAGGAAACTCACAGATATGGTTGCCAACCTCCATGAGCTTCAGGGGAGTCTCTCGAGGGACTTGAGGATTAATCATGTGGTTTCTTCCTCGCGGGCCTAGGCACACGGCTGTGCAGCTGATCAGGCGGCAGAGACTCTGCATCGGGCAGAGTCCACAAAATGAGCAGAGGCCAAGGTTGGCTTGCTCAAACGTGAGACCCCGATGTGTACTGTCTAGTAAGGTAACCATTTCCCCTGACCTGCACATCTTTGGACTTGACTTGACTTAAGGACATAGGAAATAAAGAAATGACAGACACAGTAAGGGTAAGCTGGGATCTGGTGGGCTATGTACAAAGGCAACAGCAGCAGCTCAGAAGTACGGGTTACCCCATCTCCATAAACAGTTTCTGTAGTCTCAAGCTGCCATCACCTGGGATGAGGAAGCTGTGACTGGTATTTTTTTCACATACTAGTTTTAGTGAAAAGTCAACCATTTTTCAACATCAGTACTCATATCAAGAGAAGGCCTCGGCCATTCCCCTGAGTGTGAGTTATCAGCTTGCTTGACCTAGCTGTCCTCACGTCAACAGTACACATTCATTCACTCAGGATTGTGTCCATTACACACAGTTAATAGCCTTTGATAGCTATGTGAGTAACTAAATTTAAATGAACTCTAAAATACCTGTTGACAGTTTATTAAATATTTACTAAAAGATTTGAATAAATTGCTTAGAGTAGGTCTAAGTAAATGCAGCCAGCAACCTGACTTCTTAGTTGCTTTTAACTTAGATCCTTCCATTCTCCCACTTGACACAAGAGTTCCAAGTCTGAGAGAAGAGGTTCCATTAGAAAAATACTATAATAAGGCACCAGTGAAGTCCTGAGAAACAGCCCTGACTGTAGGTAGCTCCCTCATCTTGAAAGGGATGCTCAGCACTCAGACTCTCTTCCCTTGAGTCTCTTCCGCAGGACTGCCAGGGAGTCTAGAGAACACATGTGTCTTGGTGGCTGCGGTCCTGCTCCGGGGCAACCCTTCTCACTCCTCACAGCTGCCTGGGCACAGTTCTCAGCTGTGTCCTGCAGAGCGTTACAAATCACCTTCTGTCTTTGGGGGAAAGAAAAACAAAAGCTGGCTCCCTGGAGTTGTTCCAGTTCACTTTCGTGGTTGGAATTCACTACTTCTTTTGATGTTTATCAATATATCACTAGTAGGTGTTCATGCCAAGATCATGTCGTGGTTGAGGTGATATATCATCCACCCAAGGCATATACCAAGCAACTCCGAACCACTTCTAGGAGCCGAAAGATCCGTGATCAGCATAGATGGCAAGAGCCCAGCCAGCAAGGCCCCAGATCTCCTCTGGACATCTTACTCACCAACACAGGGCTGCCTTTGAGCAACTGTGTATGTCAGGGAATGCCTCCAAGAAGGTGTGTGACTTTGGAATAATTAGAGGCTGGTTAAGTGAGTTGGGAAAGCCTGGAAGTCACAACCACAGCCAACCCTAGGAAGCAGGGTCTCACATTCATGTTGCCTTGGAGATCATACCCAGCACACTCTCGTTCCTGACAAGGTGATGAAGTTGCAACATTTTGTGTTTGGCTGCTCCCCAAACTGTCCTGAGACTCAGTCTCACTCTCTTCTTTGTCTCCTAGTCTTCCTTCCCTCTGGCTGATCTGGGACTCTCTGCCTTGGCTTCTCATGCCTCAGGGACGCTCCTCTGAGGTTCTTTTTCTCCCATGGAAATTTCGTTCCTTTCCCATTAGGCTCTGCTGGTTGAGATGAACCAGTGGGATGAGCCAACTTATTTAAAGGTGGGGGTCCCTCAGTCTGGTCAAAATATGAGATCTAGAGGGCATTAGGAACTTAGGATGGTATAACCGTGCATGCTATCTTTTGGGAGGAAATGCCTTCCATTTCATCATCATCTAAACTATGTCTGTGACTCCACATTAAAGCAAATGCTGAAAATAGGAAGGAGACTTTGCCCTGACGGTTTCTGCTAACCACAGGATGATGGAGAACTAGATGCAATAAAGAGAGAGATTTCAGCCCAGAGGTGAGGGGAGAGGAAAGGTTATACAGGCAGGAAGCAGGGTCTCACATTCATGTTGCCTTGGGGATCATAACCAGCACACTCTCGTTCCTGACAAGGACCAGCTCATCTTCTCAGGGGCAAGTGTTTTTCTGAGAACACAAAACGTCCCCACTCACAAAGCATAGGCGTTGTTAGGAACTCTCTAAGATATTTATCAGGCTTAGGATGCCACCATCTTTGGTACCACCAATAAAATCCAGGAGAGGTAGCAGTAGGTGTGGGGAAAACTGGGGAGGCTGAGTTTGAATGCCAGCTCCACTCCTAATCTGAAAAGGAAACTTCTGAGAACAGCTTAGCATCTCTGGGCCCTAGTTCCTCCATTCCCCCAAATATCCCAGTCTTCTCCAGTCCAAACATCCTAAATAAACTACCAAATATCTACTGCAAAGAAAAATTTCTATACTGACTTTTTATTACTACTAAATTTTGCTTTCATATTTGAAAAAGAAAAATTATCTCGCCAAACACTAAGCTGTTTTCTTCCTTTTGAATATGTCAACATCTTGTCCCAAGGAGCAAAATCTTCTCTTGAAAACCTCAGAACAGTTTGTGGTGGTTGCAGTTCTTGTCTCAGAAAGATTAATTGGAAATGAAATCTAAGGAAGAAAATTCAAAGCCCATTTCTATGCTTCCTGCTTTTTAGATCTTCTAACATGTAAATCGACCGTTACAAAGAGGATTAGTTATTAGAATGGTCTGCGTGCAGTCCAATGTTCAGCTCCCAGTTCATTCCTTGCCAGGGGATTCCAGCTGACCCGCATCTTAATGGCCTTCTTTTCATCCTGCAGGGGAGATGAACTGCATACTAACTCTAAGACCTGTGCTTTCCACCTTCTATTTAGCCATAACTTTAACAAACTGCAGACTCGCCCCCCAACTCACAAATCATGCTTAAAATCAAAAACAGAACAAAACAGAAAACTGCTGGTAATAATAGTGACATGCGCTTGCCTCCCCACACTGCTTTTGGTCACTGTGTGATCACAGTAGAAGACCTAAGACAGTGGATGAGGGGTTCCTTACAGGAGCAGAAATGACTCAAAGACAGACACATCACCAAAAGCCCACACCACCGTGGGTGACAGCTCATGAAAGCTGGAATACTGGAGCTCATGAATGACCTGAGGGCAGCTCAACAGGTTGGAGATTATTTCAGGCACCCCAGGTAGCCTGAGCCTCTTCTAGGCAGTTGTGATGGCCTGAGAGGATCTCTCAACAGTCCTTAAAGCTCATACTTAGAAAGGGAGGGGTCTAGTATATCTGGAAGTTTCAAGTAACTCCTGAAGTCACTGAGTTGTTTACTTCTGTAGGGGTCCAAGAATCGCTGAAGGAAGACCCCAGACTCAAATAGCATGCAAAGACAAACAAAGAACATTTATTCTGCAGAAGCTTCCAGCATGTAGGGTTGATCACTTGTACAAAATGACTGCCTCAGACAAAAGTGCACAGGTCCTTTTAAGCATAGCTAGGGAAATTCCAG
>JAQHUG010000005.1:20548851-20568310 GCA_028555095.1 Dicrostonyx torquatus | reverse complement strand
CCATCAAACCACATTAGCCTGGAAGGAATCCACAGGTTCTCATCTTCTGTTGAAACAAAAGCAGAACTTCTTTTCCAAAGCAACATATCCTTAGACCCAACTTTTGAAGCCAAGATACCTTGTAAAATATATATAGGTTTAGCTTAGCAGTCCCCAGAATCAAATGTCTCTCTTCAGTTAAAAAAATTAAAGAAAACACAATAACATACATAATCCAGACTCTGTGTATATTCCATCTTTACATGGCTTATTTTTCTTTACTCCTCTAATCTATGACTGTCTGTACTTTTTATATTACTTTTACTGTCTCTTTAAAGATTTTGTTTTGTTTTTTTAACTGTCAATGCTTTTTTTCCTCTCTTTCCCAAGCCTACATACATTTATCCAACACTGTGACCCACTCAGAGGTCTCTTTCATCTGAATTTGTCTTTATTATGTATCTGTAATCATTTTCTGGTCAGGAGCACTTTAGTTTTTAATGTTAAGCTGTTGTGGCTTGGACCAACTCTGTGACCCTGCCTGTTTGCTCCACTCAGCCCAACATGGCAGAAGCACATTCACCACCTCTGCAAGCCATGCTCACCACCCCAGCTCCAGGGATGCAGTGGGTCTATGTCAGTATTAAGCAACTAGTAGTGCTGCTCACAAACCCCATTTAAGTACAGGACCTCTCGAAAGAGTCAGACCAATTCTTACTACCAGCAAGAATCAGGAAGTTGGATCTCAAATAAGCTGTGGATTTTTTTGATGCTAACACTAAATCAGAAAGATGTCTCTAATAGAAGCCGTGCCTCTGCTTGCTGTGAGCAAACAGGGTCTATCTGAAAAGAACACTGCTACCAAGAAGCTGTGCTTAACTCTGTTCTTTTGTGCCTAGAATTCCTTCCCAAGTTCTCTCAGTTTTTATGTGAATGTAGTTGCCCCACATTGGGTGTCATTGTAGACAGAGATTGTTCATTTGTTTCCCAGCCACATAGACCTGAATATTCACACAGAAACTACATTAATTTCAACACTTTTCGGCCAATGATTCTAGCATATTCCTAGCTAGCTCTTACAGCTTAAATTTACCCATTTCTACTAATCTGAGTATCTGAGTGTTATCACAAGGCTGTGGCCTACTAGTAAGGTTCCTAAGATTCCAATGTGTCCTTCTCCTTTGGCAGCTACATGGTATCTGCTTGACCCTGCCCCCCCCCCACCCCATATATCTCTGTTCATATTTCCCACCTGGCTCTTCACTCTGCTAAGTCATAGGTCAAAACAGTTTTACTCACGAGTCAATAAAAGCAACACATATACAGAAGGACCTCCCATGTCAATTAGCCAAATCCAGCCTATTGCCTTTTAAATAAAACAATCTATGAACTAAAAGTCTCGTCTTTTGAAAGAGTGGTAAATAAACAAAGGTTAGAGCCCTCAAGGTCCAAAATATTTGCTGTCTGGCCCTTTAAAAAAATAAGTTTGTCATTTGTCACTTGTCTAGAACTCACCTGTGGGTTAGATGAGAAAACAGTTATTGGCCATTGAAATTGAGAGCATTGATTTAAAGTATTTCAAGACCACAACAACCTCACTTGCAATTGGATGCTCTTTGGGTAGTTCTTTAAGACATAATTGTTTTAGCCTGTGGAACAATTGCTCAATACAGAGTTCGAAAAAAAAAAAAAAGAAATGGAAAATAATCCACCGTCTCCATTTTTTCACATATCAATTTTAATTTGATATATCATCAGGTATTCTGTGACCTTTTGGTAGGAAAACTTGATAAGCATGAAGAACTATAAAAAAAAAGAGTTTTCAAGGTGAAACACGGGACTTTAATTACAAAAAAGGAAGAAAACAATTAGTTGATACCTACGATGTTCCAGGGACATACAAAAGCAGAGGGGCAGGTAGTCTCATTCTCTGCCTTCCAGGTGGCACACTAGCTCTCTAAAGCAATGAGTGTTTTCCTGATGTGAAATAATCGATATGTTTATAACCAGGGCTTCTTTTCCTACACTGAGCTCAGGTTAATGAATCTGGGAGTATTCAGATAGAGGGTCCCAGATCCAGAGTCCTCGCTGGGGCCCTGGTTCCTCCTCTGATCTACGAAGTATCAGATAAGAGGATTGTAGGACTCTTCCAGCCATAGCTGTCTACAGTTATTTATGAGAAACGATGGAAATAAAACAGAAAAGGAATCTGGGGTATGCAGCTTAATGCATCTGGCTTGTCCAGCTTCCCTGAGATCTGAGGTCAGTGGAGAGAAAGAATGTGGTCAGATTCAATTAAGTGAGAACTGTATGCTGACCAGGACACCATGCAAAAAGGCTGCCAATGCCTCACTTAAAACCCCCTTCTAAGCACATACAAATATGGGATACATGTTTAAGAGCTTTAAAATACCTAGTCTGAAAGAGGGCTGAGATACCTCACAGAAAATGGAAACAAAAAAGGAAGTTCCAAATCAGCAAGATGAGTGCTAAGTGACATGCCAGGGACCAGGGAAGAATGTGTCCCAGAATCTCCACAGTAAATTTAGTCTCCAAGATAGACAGGCAGGAGCTGAGATCTCTATTGGAACTGGTACTCTCAAAACTCCTTCTAGGACTCAAAGAGGGAATGAGAACTTTGTTTACTGCTCAGAAAAGCAGCAAGAATTAAGTTGCCTTTTCTGGGTTTTGCCTGGAAAAATATATTTACCTTATGAAAACTTCAAGTGAAGTCTGGGTCTGGAGCATGAACTCAGCTGATCTGCATTTGGCAAGATGAGAAGCAAAAAAATAGCAGAATCACTGGTCCATGACCAGTGGAAACCATAGCAATCTGGAGAGAAATAGACACACAGCATGCAAGAAATTACAATTCAGGGTGCATGGTAAAACCAAGGTTATAATGAAAATCCTGAAAGAAGGAAATGTCAAGATCTCAGAGCATTAGCCAACACCTACATAGGTAAATAATTATTATGAAGACTAGAAATAATGATAGCAAGAATAGTTGGAAATATACTTCAAAGTAAATATGACTGCTTCAAGGCGATAAAAGGTATCAGACTAAAACAATAAAATGATAGAGGTTTTAAAATGTAAATGAGGTGGAGCATACAAGATGCCCCTTGCAACCAAGCCTGAGGACCTGAGCTGGATCCCTAGTACCCACGTGGTAGAAGGACAGAACCAACTCCAACAAAATAAGTCAAGTACAGAAAGACAGGTCAAGTTGATCTCGTGCAAGTAGAATCTAAATAAGTTGTTTTCATAGAAACAAGGGAAAAAAACCTGTCATCTTTCATACCAGAAAGGGATGGAGAAAGTCAAGTGGGAGTAGTGACTTCAACACTCTTCTGCCAGTAAGGCGGTATTAACAGTGACTTACTTTATACTTTAAAATGGCTAGAAGAGTGTGTTTTGTAAAATAATCTTATAACAAAGAAATAAAAGGTTTTAAGGTGCTAAGCTATATTTGACATCTAACAGTCTTCGGGTGTTAAAATGTGAAATGGTACCAATTACTATGTCAACCCTTAAAAAAAAAAAAAAAAAAAACTAAATTCTCCTAGTCCCTGGTGAGACTGGGCGCCACCTGGTGGTGAAAGTCTATCTACTATGGCTTGACTATGAACTCGGTTTCTGAGTCTGAAAATATGTGCCTCAGTGCCTGCCAGTTCACCTCCATAGAGGATAGGCACGTTAACCCACCTATTCACTGAAGTCAAATAGCTGTCAGACCATCATCAGTTGTATGAAAATAGCATTCATTTTTTTGTCCAGGATTTTTTACATTTAAAAGACTAAATGTTGAAATAGGATAAATGACATCCAATTAAAAGGTAAACAGTTAAAAGCCTAAACCGCATAAAGTATAATAAAAGACAATGGTAATGTAATCAACAAACAATGAATCAACGACTCAAGATATCAAAAAATAGTGGAGGATATATATACTCTCATCTGAAGCTCAGAAGTTAGGAGTCTCAGATGAGACAGAACATGCAATATCTGTCTTTCTTTACATCACTCAATATGATCTTTTCTAGTTCTATCCATATACTTGCAAAATTCATGATTTAGTTTTCTTTACAGCTGAATAGTATTCCGTAGGGTATGTGCATCACATTTTCATTACCTGTTTTCAGCTGAAGTACGCTGAAGTGGTTTCCATTTCTTAGATGTTGTAAATAGAGAAGCAATGAACACGGCTGTGAAGTAGGATGATGAGTCCTTTGGGCACATGCTAAGGAATGGCCCTGGAGTAACCGCAAAAAGCCCGAACATCAAATAGAAATTTTGCCAGGGTAGGGGGTGAGAGATGGAAAAGCAATGGAGAAGGAAACACAGAGGGCTAATTATCTGATCAGGTAAATAGATAGAAATGGGGCTCTAGTTAGGGTGGGGAGGGAACAAATGCAGAAGGAAAACGGACAGAAAAATAGCAGTAAGGATGTCTGGCAGTAACAAAGAATTGTACTAACCAATCATATTATTAACCTGAAATCCTTGGTTGGCCTCTAGAAGAAGTTAAGACCTTATTGCTGAAGACACCATGCATTCCAGACACAGGGCCCAGAGGCCCTTGAGCTAGAACTGACTTTAATGTTTCTTTCCTGGGGACTAGTTTTCGAGGTACCAAAAGGTACCATGCAAGCTTCCAAAACAGGGAGGCAGACAACAGTCCTACCTAGATATGATGCCACAGCAATGACCAGCACAGCATAATAACCATAAAGCAGTAGAGGCACACATACTTTAGCAGTGACCAACAGCTTTCTAATTGGAGTTAAGACCCACTCAACGTGAGGGAAATTATGCTTGGTACTGGAAACCTAGCCAACTACCCAGGGCTAGTGAAGTCAGTGATCTTGGAGACGAACCTACAATCACCACTTTATTAAACCACAATAACCCCTAAGCTACATTCTAAATATTTGCCCTTACACCCACAGATAAGTGTAGTACCTCATCGAGGAAAATTCTCTTTACAGCAGATGGAGGCCATTACAGAAAACCACAACCTTTCAAAATGCAGAGCTATGGAGCTTAGTTTCAACAGATATATCTTCAATACAAGGACCATGGCGGAAGAGGGCTGGGAAGATTGTAAGGGCCAGAAGCTACACACACAAAGTCTCACCAACATGACTACCTAAACATGAATGGACAAGGACAGCAGCAAAAGGCATGCTAATGTGGAAAGCCCACAGATATACACAGATAACTATGAGCAACTAAGAAATGCTGACAGCTGGTGAAATAACCTTCTACAGGGCTATACCAATTAGTTATCCAAAGCCAATGATCATCCCTGAAAACATATACACAAGTAACATTGTACAGACTGGCCAGGTTGCATTTCTGCAAAATTTCTTTATTTAAGTATATACCCATATGTTAGCTTACAACCCTCCTTTACTCAAGTTCTAGGGGATCCAAGACCCTCTTCTGACCTTCTACAGCTCCAGGCACACCTGTCGCACACATACACGTCTGCAAGCAAAATACTCACACGTATAAAATAAAAATAAATAGTTTAAAACATATATAAACTGTATATAAATCCTTATTTATTTTGAGATATCTGGCTTTTAAGCAGTCTTATATTTGTTTTTCTGTGTCTTCCCCTACATTTGCATACATACCCAAGGACTCGTTATCCTGGTAGTCTTTTGACAACTTGATGCAGGCTAGAGTCTTTTGTAAAGAACAAACCTCAGTTGAGAAAATGCTCCCACCAGATTGGCCTGTAGAACACTTTCCTGTTTAATAATTTTATGTGGGAGGATCCAGTCCATTTTGGACTGGTGGTTCAGGGATATATATGTATATACATTCATACATACATACATACAAATGTACATACATACACACATACAAATACACACACATATAAGCAGGCTGAGCATGTCAGGGGAGTACAGCAACAAGAAGGCCTACTCTGTGGCTTCTGTTTCAGTCCCTGACTCCTGTTCCTGTCTAGAGTTCATTTTCCTAAGTGACGGACTATTATCTGGAAATGCAAGAAGAAACAAACCTTTTTTTCCTCAACTTTCTTTTAGTCATGACATTTATGATAGCAATAGATACCAAACAAGAACACGTCAGATGCAAATCATAGGACATGCATTGCTTGTGAATGAAACAAGTCTTTAATTTTCCACCCTACACAGTCATAAATGCTTCTGCAGCTGCAATTTGCTGTATGTAGCAGGCTTTCTTGCCAGCACCCAAATTATGACACAGAGACCTACTATTAATTATCTTGCATACTTTTACTAGCTTGTTACTAACTAGTTCTTTTTTAAATCTTAAATTAGCCCATTTCTATTAATCTATGTGATCTCCTGAGGCTCATTTACCTCATCTACTAACTGTGCATCCTGCTTTCCTGCTTCCTCCATGTCTGCTAGCTGGCCACCAGCAGGTTGCCCCAGTAGCTGACTTCCCTTTTCTCTCTGCCCTCCAGCCCCACCTATCCCTCCTCTGTCTAGCTATTGGCCATTCAGCTTTTTATTAGACCAATCAGCTGCCTTACACAGGCAAGGTAAAAATAGCAACACATATTTACATAGTTAAATAAACGCAGCATAAACAAATACAACACATCTTTACATGGTTAAAAAAAATATTCTGTTCTACAACAGTTGTGTTTTTTCTTCATGGTCCCAGTATTACAGCTATATTGTTGCTCATTATCTCATAGTTCAATCAGAAACCAGGAAGAAGAGACAAAGAACAACTTAAGGAATTCTGTTTGTGTCTCAAGCCAAATTGTATCACTTGGATATCCCTGACTCCCCCATCAAAGCGGAGGGGCTTGGGAGGGATATTGGGAAGAGGACTGGATTAACAAAGTCAATGTTATATGCCATGCCATGTTCAGATTTAATCTGTGTTGTTAGTCTGCTTTCCACTATTATATCAAATATACAAACAATCGCCTTAAAAAGAGAAAGGTTCATTCACTATGGGCTATGCTATGGCTGGTTGGTCCTACTGCTGCTGAACCTATGGAAAGCCTATGTATTACTGAAAAAAAAAAATATGTGACAAAGCAAAAGCACTTACGATGGGGCTAGGAAGCAAGGGGGAGGGGATTAAGATCCTACAGTCCCTTTGAAGACATATTACAGTAACAAAATGACCTCTCCTAAACCTTTAACATTTCTAAATAGTACCAAGCTAGAGACAAAGTCTTGGTCACATGCACCTTTGAGGAACTTTCAGATCCAGCCTATAGCAGCAACCCTTCTACATGTTCTTAATGCTCTACAATCCTATATAGATTATATAGACATACATATTCATATATTCACAGTGAAGATGGTTAAGGAAGTGCCAGGGCACACATATAAACCCCATTATCTCTTGGATAAAAGCATCCCTGCCTCTTCATGCAATCAAAGTCCCACGGTAACAGCGAGAACATACACAGCAGAACTTTAGCAAAATGTGACATTAATCAATGTTCCCTGCAGCTGGCTGAACTCTGAAGCTGCCTTTGCCATAGGATGAGCTTGGCCAATAACTAGACACTGCAGAGATACAAAGAAAACTCTCCTGATGGCTGACTTTGAGTCAAGATTTCCCACAGGACTTCAGGCTTTCCTGGACATCATGATAATATGGAACCCTTCCACTAGCTTTCTTCCCTCTTCATTAACTCAAGGTCAGACTTGCACCACACAGTGACCCCTCTCTCACAGCATCATGCATTTACCACAAATTATATTGCACAGACTTCTGCTCCAATAGAAATCCATGATGTTTAACCTCATCTTGGTGATTGTCTCTTGAAAAACTCTGGCGAACGGTCCAATATCCCTGTTATACAGTGACTTTATTCTTGCTCAGAGAAACTTGGACAGCTGCAGTTTACATGGTCAGTGAAGACTGGGCTTGCTGTGTCTCCAGGTGAGAGTGGTTCCCCTTGAAGACCAAGACCAGCAGCCCTGCAGAAATCAGACTTAGAGACACATGAAATCCACCAATGAGGCCATTCCTAATTAGCCTCCTAGATTTACTATTCTCCTTCCTACAAGAGATATGGAATCATACAGAGGTCCTTTCAGTTAAAATAAACATTATATGCTGAATGATACCCACTATCTTCATAGAGAATTGGTTTCAGTTTTAGGATACTGTTTGGCTTTCTAAGGTTCCAGCCTCTGGATGGCAAAGGATGGTGCAAAACCTAGGTCCCATTATCCATGTTCTATCCTCATACTTTCTCCTGTAAGGATTATATCCCCTGTCCAAATTCTAAGTTGTATGAAATTCCACACAAATCCTAAATTGTCTGGCTTACCTATGGATTAAGTATTCCCTGATCTTCTAAGTAATAAAGGCTAAGTAACCTGCAGGTAGCAAAGGCAAATCTATTACTAAAACAGATGTCAGTTATGACCAACTTCCAACAAGGCTCTGAGAGATCCTCTGCCCTTGAACTCTCATCCTTGTTGAACCTCTTCCTAAAAACAGATCTGACATGAAAACCAGTAGGACTTTACACAGACAGGCTGTGTGACTTCTGAGACTACCACACCATGGCTTCCACTGTGCCTCCTCTGGGATTCCCAAGGAAGCCAGCCACTACATATTAAGTAAGATACTCAAGGAACATGATTGTGCCCACATAATGAGAAACTGAGACCTTTGTCCATCAGCCGGGTTCTGACTGCATCCTCATGCCTCCTCTTAATCAGACTTGCCCACCTCAACAATACAAATGTCTGACCTAGAGAACTCATCCAACACGATAAAGGATTGTTTTGTTTTAAACAGCTAGGCTTTGAGGTGATTTGTTATGCTGTCCTACATAAGTAAAATAATCCTGTACTCGTCGTAAAGTTCTGGTGTATTGACACCCAATTGCCTCCTAAAGAAATCATGTTATTGCCTCTTGTGCATAGAAGTAAAATCATTCAACTATGTGTCTCCTAGTGAGCATTTGATTATTCCTCATGAAGCTTTCATCCATGTAGAAATTACAGAGTATAATTCGGTGTCCTGAATTACTGGATAAAGAATATATGCCTTTCCACACATTTTTTTTCAAAATGTAGACATATAAGCAAACTATAACTGTAGAAAAGACACAAATCAGAGGAAGACCTATTAGTTGCTTTCTTTTGTTTTATTTATTCTTTGAATAAATCTGAAATTGTGGACCCATGAAAAACTTGAAAACACTGTTGTCCAAGAAGGCAATTGGGTGTCAATGCACCAGAACTTTTTGACGAGTACAATTAAAAAAATGTATTCTGGTGATATTAATGATGGAAACAAAGTTAGAGCTTTGATATTGCCCAATAAAATGTGACAGAATTTAGAAGATCAAGCATAATTCAATGAGCCAGTATCTCCCAGGTGACTAAGGCATACTGTCACAATGTCACTCATGGGTAAACAACACTCAAAGAACACAAGAAGCCAATTGATTTCAATGTAACACAGTATGAAAAGTTTCTTGACATGGTTTCAGATTTGGCATTTTAATGAATCTTAAATTCATACTCTTTTCAAGTTCCAAATAGCACTAAAAAAAGAGTTCTAAAACGATCTATGACAGTTACAAAAAGTATTCCTCTTTTCTGAGTGTGTACCTGCATGACGCCAGATTCTCAGCATGGGCTTCTACCCAAATAATATATTGCAGCAGCTGGAATGTAAGCTGCAGGGGTGGGACTGGCTGTCTTCTATTGAGGCAGACTGTGAAAAGATCTGCAAACATGTAAGACAATGTCACACCTTCTGCTGATGAGCATTTGTTTTGAAAATTATAGTAACTTTCACAAAAATATGTTCTTTGTATAAATGTGTAATTAGTTTACGGTCACATTTAAATACACAACTTTCATGTGCTTACTTTTAATTTCTCATAATTAGCTCATATATTGAACGATTCAATCAACAAAAACAAAAACAAGAATTTTTTCTGGAGGGTGTGATGGGGTCACCAGTTTTCAAGAGTATAAAAAGGTTAGATGACCAAAGACTTCCAGAATTGCTGAGTTTCTACAAATGAAATGAAGTGAAAGCACTTGTCATTCTCATTCAGATGAAGAACCTGAAGTTCAGAGGCATCAAGTAATTCTCGCAGGATGATGCAGAAAATGCAAATAGTAGAGCCAGGATCTAGGACTCCTAGCCCCTGGCTCTAGGTTCTTAATAGAGCTATACCACATACATAAATATAATAAGACCACACAGATAGTTGAAACTGTCTAAATATAGCTACCCTGAGTATTTGCACTGTTATCACCCTTAATTTTCCTGCACTCAGTAATACTACAAGATCATTTTCTTACACAGATAGTTGAAACTGACTAAATACAGCTACCCCAAGGATTAGCACTGTTATCACCCTTAATTTTCCCACACACAACACTACAAGATCATTTTCTTACACAGATAGTTGAAACTGTCTAAATACAGCTACCCCAAGGATTATCACTGTTATCATCCTTAATTTTCCTGCACTCAGTAATACTACAAGATCATTTTCTTACACAGATAGTTGAAACCAACTAAATACAGCTACCCCAAGGATTAGCACTGTTATCACCCTTAATTTTCCTGCACTCAGTACTACAAGATCATTTTCTTACTCATTAACAGAAAGGGCAGAATAGCCTTTCCCCCAAAGGTCTTCAATGAGTAGAAGGTTGTAATTATTGACGGCACTATCATGGTGGTTAGGAGGAAAGATGGGAGCAACAGGGAACTTCTACCTGTTGGCCAGACTTTTCTAGGTGTATGTCCAGATTTCCCCAATCCTTATAGACTTGGATTTTCAGTAGAGGTGATTGAAAGTGCCTTGGTCTACAAGCAGGTGCTAAACTGCCTATTCCAACACATTGTTCACTGTTCTTGTATCACCCGTAAATGTAAATTCAAATTAGTTAAGAGGAAACGAAAATTCCAGATTCTTGGAATTAATGTCACAGTTTAGATACCGAAGGACCAAGCATCCTTCATGTTTCTTTCAAGTGGTGGGACTTTTGGAAACTTAGGTGCTCTGGTGAGGAATGTACTGACATTGCACTGAGATGAACCTGGCACCAGTGGCTATTTCCCAGACAGCTGTTAGTCTGTTTGTGGTTCTAGGCGCAGCAACAGTGGTAGTAGTGGTCTGAGGGGGAAAAAGTACTAAGGACTGCATTCTGCCCTTGAAATTGATAATAGCTGGGTTCTTACAACACAGAGCACCCTGTGCATAGGATTCCCAAATATTCTTAAGCCCTGATAAGAAAGAACCTCTTAGCATAAGCACCAGGAACTCTACCTTCCTATCAAAGTCCTTAAGAAATCCTTAAGTACCCCCAAAGTCAATGAGAACTGTGATGAATTAAAGATGGGGCAACATATCAAATATTCATGCAAAAGCAGCATCTTCTGATTCTCTAGAAGGTCCCTCAACCGAGAATGCCCTATACATCTCCATCACAGTCCTCCACACTAAACTCTAGTTCTTGGTACTTTGACACGAGGGATCATAACCTAAAGTTTGAAAGGCCTCCAACCATCTGCAGCAGGATTTCTAGAAAACAGTATATAGCATGTTACCTCAGAGAAGTGCACTGGAGACTTACTAGAAACATGGACCATGTTGCTGTGGCTATGCTAAGTCATTTCAAACTTTGTACCAAGCCCCTTTATGGCTGGACAAGACTGGCTCTCTCCCCTCAGCACTGGAATTTACATTTTCTAGAACTTAAAGCATTCAAGTCTTTCTATGTGCTCTATAGAGGTACCAGATTGGGCCTCACTCCTAATCTGGGCTAATGTCCAATAGCCTTGACTGAGATTTTAAAAGGTTCTAAGGATCATCTCCTTTACATTTTTGTTGGTTTTCCTCGTGGATTTTCTAGTAGGTGTAACAACAGCCAGGTGTGTGCTGCTTCCCCCTTAGGAACTCAGGAGGAGTGTGGAATGTGGTTTTGAAATATCTAAATCCATTCATCAAGAGGGTTGGGACAAGCAAAAAAAATATTCAGCAGATGGCAAGTTAAAAAGACCCACAGAAGTCTCCAAATTCCTCTTCAAAGCATGCAGTTGGATATTTTTGTTTCACGGGATCTTTGCTAGAACTTGACTTCTCTTGGCACAAGGCAAAGAGTTACAGATCTCCCACTGGGTTTTGCCAACAAAGCCCAGTAAATGTAATAGTTCTTCATGAGAACGTAATGCCACTTAGACTATGGGCCTAGTAATTAAGAAAATACCAAGGACAGACATGTTGCAGGGTTCAAGCTATGGACCAGGGAAGCCCAGAACAAGAACAGTCAAGTTCAGTCACTCTGACACAACCCAGGTAAATCACAGAGCCCACTTCCCTGTGAGGATATATGTGATCATTCCAGATGGGGAGTTGGAATTCAATGAAATTATGGTGTCTCCGCCTTAAAGACATTTGTGTTCGATTAGAGGTCAAAATGGTAGCCATGAAGGAAATACGAAGCAAATATAAAATTATTTATTCATATAATATAAACACATTAATGAGGTTGAGGCCTAAGGAAAAAGATGTTTAAATACACATAAAAAATTTAATGGTAATTGTACTTGAAATGCAATGGCTAAGATGAAACATCTAAAAATTAATTCCTGGCTAACTTGAGAGGTAGCCAAAAGGTTTGTGTATGTGTGTTGATATACGTGTGTATGTGTGTGTCCCTTACTTTTCTGGTTTGTTTCCATACAATTAATTTTCTCTCTTTCTTTTGTTTCCTGTACCATTCGGGATCCTGATGAAACTGGAACTGAGTTTTTTCATCACCCTGCATCCCTCTTTTCTTTTCACTCCCCTTACCTTGCCAATTCTCAAGCATACATCTTGCTGTCAGTGCTTAGAATTCTGTCTCTGTTTCAGTAAAGAAAATTCTGGTGCCAGCAGCCCCATGCCTTCTCTGGATTCAAATAAATTGGCAGCCAAAGAAATGCAGGCCAATGTAATCAAAGCGTCTAGGGGACAGGCCACCGTTGGAGCATTCTGTGTTCTCTGACTCCTCTTTTCTCTTCATGGCAGCAGCAAACATGCAGAACCCAAGCGCTAATCCCTCAACTTTTCCTCTGTAGACCTGCTGCTTCCCCAGATCCCTCGTGGCTGCCTCAATAGTGAGCTGCTTTCATGAAAAGAGTACAAGGCAAGGCCCACTGTGACCTAGTCTTAATCAGGATTAAAAAAAAAAAAAGTATGCTTGGTTTTTGGTGAGCATAAGCTTGGGTGTTTTATTAGGTCTCACTTAAAGAGTCCCTGTTCGATGAATACTTCCCTATCAATTGTTTGATGCAGGCTGAAATGAAGAACTATGGGAAAAAGAAGTCCTCTTCTGCTAAAGCTTTAGCTCCCTGGACCTTCTGACAACTCGCAAATAGTGGTTATTATGTCATTGTGGCTATGGTCTGGGTATAAAGGGCACTTGGCTGCACTTGCTATTGCTAATGACATCAAGGTTCGGTCCCCAAAAGACCAGTGGCTTCTGCACAGAGGAAGATGTGCTGTGTGGCCCTGACTCACTTCCAGTCTTAAGCAGGGACTGAGGAGTTTGGACTTTTTCTGCTTGGCAAACTCTTGTAGGTCATGTTCATCCTGGGGAGCAAGGAGGCAGATGACTCCAGAGAAAACATCCTGCCTATATCCACACACAGTAGTAGCATAAAGGGAGGGAGGAGGAAAGGGAGAGGAAAATGACATTGTCGTCACAGTATACTCCTCTCCTCTTTCCCCAGCCCCTAACTCGCTTTCCACTCATATGAGATCCACATCAGTGTCCCCCAAACATCTTAATCAAAGTTGCCTTTATTAATAATTCTCTTGTACACATTAGTTTTCATGGGGCCACGGGTAAAGAATGTCTCCCAGACCTGAAACATGATGTTGCCCTGGGCTACACAGCAAGAACCAGGCAAACTAGGACTTAATCATAAGACCCTATCTCAACAAAAACAAGCAAAAATAACTGCTGAAGCCTCTGGAGGGACTACAGAGAATGATGCATAAACCCTAAGACTTACCAGCCCCTCCCTTTCATGCCTGAGCCTAACGCTCTCACTTGAACTTCATGGTGGCTGTTGAAAAAGGTGGACTGATCCTGGGATAGGATAACCCTAAAATGTTCCAAGTCACAAGACAAGACAAAGAAAGCTAGAGCCTAGGGAGACTGCATTTCTTGGGCTCCACTCCCTTTAACCTATGAGCCAACATGTATGTGCCACTGCCAAAGGACATCTCTCCTGTCCTGGCACCATGGGCATCTAGGAAGCTGGGCGATTTGTTTTTCTGCCATCTATCCTCTCAGATCTCTCCCTGTAGATGTCATGGGTTTCATCTCTATAGTCGCAACAGACCCATCATGGAGGACGGCAGCCTCTTCAGTTGTGACATATTGTATATGTACCTTCCAATAAGGAGCCACCAATGGAAAATGTAGAAGGATGTTACACAGCTTTGCACCACTATAAATGAAACACCTGACACAGGCTATTTATGAGGCAAAGAGAGTTTGTTTTGTTTGTTTGTTGTTGTTTTGTTTTCTTGTTTGCTTGCTTGTTTTTGGCTTACACTTCTGGAGGCTGAAGTCCAAGATGAGAAAGCCCAGTTGTTTAGGAGTCTGGCAAGGGTGGTATATCAGGGTGAAAGCCCACATGTCATAGCAAATACATCTGGAGACAGAAAGAAAGAGGAAAGGGAGAGGGGTGAGAGTAAGTTGGAAGAGAGAGAGAGGCAAAGATAGGGAAGTTACAGTCCCTTTAGGGGGCATACTCTAAAAGACCTAAGAATCTCCCCCTAATCTTACTTCTTAACAGTCCACAGCATCTCCTAGCACCGTTACTATAGAAACCGGATCTACACATGGCCTTCGGGAAGCAATTGTCCAAATCAGAGTGAAAGAGCATAGAAATTTCCTTTATTCCCCTAGATTCTTGTTGACACACAAAATTATGTTTTCTTTCTACTATAATAATGAAGAAACTTACAGGCATCTCCCTGTAAGAAAACAGAGGGTTCTTTTATGAATCTAGGGAAGGAGTTCTTATTGGATCTCTGTCATCAGATAGCAGCATTTGCCAAACAGATAGCTCAGACTCCCTGTTGTCCTACCTCTTGGTGACTAAATTAGTTAGGGTTTCTATTGCTGCAAAGAAACACTAGGACCAAAAAGCAAGTTGGGGAGGAAAGAGCTTATTTGACTTACACTTAAATATCACTGTTCATTATTGAAGGAACTGAAGATAGGAACTCAAGCAGGGCAGGAACCTGGAGGCAGGAACTGATGCAGAGCCATGGAGGAGTGCTGCTTACTGGCTTACTCTCCATAACTTATTCAGCCTGTTTTCTTATAGAACACAGGACCACGAGCCCAGGGATGAAACCAATCATAATGGGCTGGGCCCTCCCCCATCAATCACTAATTAAACAAATGCCCTACAGCTGAATCTTGTGGAGGCATTTTCTCAATTGAGTTTCTCTCCTTTCAGATAATTCTAGCTGTGTGCCAAATTGACTTAAGACTAGCCAGTACAGTGACCCTGAAGCTTGTCCTTTTAAGAATGTGAAGCGTAGATCACTATCCAGGAAAACTGGCTTCAATTGTAAGGGAACCAGTGAAGTCATCATCTGTCCTTCAAAGAGGAAAGGATAATCCTGCTCAGGCCTCTCACCCTTTGTGTGCTTCAGTCTCTCATCAGAAACCAAGATCAGCTGAAAGCGTGACCAGCATAGACCCTGAGTCCCTGCGCACAGAGGCCTGGACCTTCCTAATGTCAATGGACAGACTAGTCAACTGGCTGAATAGTTAGAGAGAATTTCTCTTGAGCCCGCTTCCCACCTTCTGTCTGAGAATTAATTTTTCCAAGGTCCTGAGTAGTGATGAAGAAGTAAATGAAGGAGTTGGGCTTCATGAAAGATTTGCAGATTGGACACGCACAGGCGTGCGCTCTGTTTTCCTCCCCAAACTGCACTAATGCATCTCTGAAGGGATTCTTTCCTAAGCCCTGAGTCGAAACAGCTGTTTGTCTATGAGGGGGCATTATAAGCAACATTTTTGGAGGCAGGGATGTATGTAAATGTGCATGTGCTATGATTTGGGAATTCTTTGAATGTGTCCCTCAAAGATTTACATTTGGGAAGTTTGGCCTCCAGTGTGGCAAGTACAGAAGAACCCTTACTGTAAAGCCTGGTGGGAGGTGACTGAGTTGCTGAGGACCCTACCCCAGAAGAAGTTAACTAGCTCCCAGTTAGTTGTTTGCTGCTGCTTCTCCTCATCCCTCCCCCTTCTCCCCCTCCTCCCTGTCCTCCTTCTGCTTCCCCCTCCTTCCCCTCCTCTCCATCCTCCTCCTTTTCCCTCTCCTACCTTTCCCTCTTCCTTCTGCTCTCTGTCCTCCTTCCCCCCCTCCTCCCTCTTTTCCTTCTGCTCCCACTCTTCCTCTTGTGTTATTATTAGAGGAAGACTGAACCAGGGAGATGGCTCAGCAGGTCAAAGCACTTCCACACAACCCTTCCCATCTGTGTTTGGTCCCTGGACTGCATGTGAGAAAAGCTATGCACATCTCTAAGCCTTGCTCTCCTAGAGTGAGATTAGAGGCAGGAACAGGAGAACTGTCTGGATGCTCACAGGAGGGAGTCCCACGTGAGGAAAATGGAATGTTATGGCATGTTGCTCAGTAGCTTGGCTTCATTTGAAAGCCCATTTAGGTGCTCCCTGTCTCCTTTCCTCTGCCAGGTCACAGGCTCCTACTGTTCCTCTAGCCAGCACAACTGTCATCCATGTGTGTTCCCTATTGTACTAGAGAAGGCCTTATTCCATGTGCCATTTCCCCAGTTCGGGGGCTCCATGTTAATCATCTTCATATCTCTGTGTCTATCACAGAAGTGGACATTTTGTGCAGAATGAGGATTTCCAGGAAAAATAGAGCAGCAGACATTTGAACTACCCCTCAGATTTTGTTGGGCAAGCCCAACCTTCAGATGAGAGATAGCCTACTCCTGTGAGTAGCTTGTGTCTCAGTCCATGCTCCCTATGGCACCTGGGAAATTTGCTCACATGATTTGAGCTTTTTCTCCTAATCTGGGGGAGATGGGAGAATTTTTTCAGGGAAAGGAAGTTCTGGAAGAGGAAAGGAAGAAAGGAGGAATATATCCCACTGAGTAAACTAGCCAGTCCCAGTACTCCATGCTCTTTGACCTTTGCAAGGTGCCATTGTCAAACCTGCTTCCCAGCAAGAGCATCCACCTCACCCACAGCGCTGTTATCCTTCAGCAGTTCCCTTAGCCCTGTATCTCACAAGAGACAGTGAAGCTCCAAGTTTGTTTATAAAAACTATGGTAACCCCAGGCTCGCTGGCAAGGCCAACAGCATTTCCAGCAAATAAAACACAAGGCTGCAGCCACCAAAGCCCTCTAGAATGAGCCAGAGAGGGCTGTCAATTTATCTGTTTCTCCATCCCTGAACAACCTTTTGATGATGAATTTCAAAGCATTTTAATTCTTAGATAGTCTCACAGTCCTGTCCTATGAGACACTTAGAAAACATTCTCCTTGCCAGGAATCCCATTACAGTCCAGCCCCACAAGCTCATTGGAGGAGCTTGCAGCTTTCATTTTAATGTTCTCGTTTTAATGGGAAATGTGCTTCAAAAGTGATCTTTTTGTCATGTATCTGTCTTCTTTCCTGTGTTTGTGTAGTTTGGACTGGCATATGGATTTAAGTACAAGGACTTTAGAGGGCAAGATGATACTAAGAAAGATTACAGTAGAAGAAAACTGGTTCAACTCCAAGCCAGGGACTTCTGCAGGAGGGGATCCAGACCAGAATTTATAGAAATAGGGCAAAGCCAGAAACGAAAGCCAAAGTAGGCCTGAGACAGCAAACTCCAAGTGAGCAGAGCAAAGCACAGGAGCACTGAGCTATCTCCAGGAACACTGAGTAACCAATGGGGTAACTAGAACTGTGACACTGACTGTACCACAAGGAACAAGCATCTGAGCTTTGGATTCACTGGTACCTAGAAGATTATTCAACAGAATCTAAGACAGCCACAACCACACCTATTAGAGGAAAAGATGAATAAAAAAGGTAAGCTGGTAGGGAAACTGGAATTTGTTTTCACATATTTCTCATTTGCTGAAAGAAATCACTGGGTTGTGAGAACTGCCATGATGTGGGCTGCGTCTCTGTATGCTGTGAATATGTTTTATTACCATTGATTAATAAAGAAACTGCTTTGGCCTATGGTAGGGCAGAATATAGCTAGGTGGAAAAGCTAAAGTAAATACAGGGAGAAAGAAGGCAGAGTGGAGGGAGATGCCAGCAAGTAGGGGAGCAAGAGGTGAGGCAACAATCCACAAGTGTTGTGGTAAAATATAGAATAGCAGAAATGGGCTAATTTAAGTATTAAGAGATAGTTAATAATAAGCCTGAGCTAACAGACACAGTTGCACTGCTACACAATGGCAAGGACAATAAGGGATGGGGTAGATAATCAATAGAGCCCCCAGCTCCCATCCTCAGTCCTAGGCCTAAGGTTGCAGGGTTCTACCCTTGGTATCTATATGTTTGGATTTCCCTGCCTGCTACAGAATGGCTGTTGGTGATGTGCACACATTCCTGCCCTTTGCAACAGCTGTTTACCCACTCATCATGGGTCATATTTGGTGATAGAGATGGAGAGCTTGGGGGTGGGGAAGGGTGGAGATGGAGGAAGGATGGATATTGGAGAAGGAAATAAGATATCCACATTAAGGGAGTCATTTTGGGTTTGGCAAGAGACTTGTCTCTAGAGGGGATCCCAGGTATCCACAGGGATGTCCTCAGCTAGGTATTTGGACAGCAGAGGAGAGGGTCCCTGAACTAGCCTTGTCCCATAGTCACATTGATGTATATCTTCATCATCACCAGAGAAATTTCACCTGATGGATGGAGATAGAGTCAGAGACCCACATCCACATCAGAACAAAGGACTGAGCTCCCAAGGTGCAGTTGAAGAGCAGAAGGCAGGAGAAGATGAGCAAGGAAGTCAGGTCTGCGAGGGACTGGCCCATCAACTGAGACAGTGTGCCTGACCTATGGGGAGCTCATCAAATCCAGCTGGACCAGGACTGAATGAGCATATGACCAAACTGGAGCCCCAACAGTACAAAAGAACTTTGGGTGACTGTACAGGCAGCGAGAGGTCTCTGTCACTTCTAGAGTTTTGACTTAGGTAATATTTTATCCTTCTTTGATGGAGTTGAAGAATGGATATGGTGCGGGACAATTCTGTACCCTGTCAATCATGTTTTAAATAAATGCTGATTGGCCAGGCAGGAAGTATAGGTGGAAAAACCAGACAGGAAGTAGAGGTAAGGACAGGAGATTTAGGAAGCAGGAAGCTTTGTTGGCATTCCTGCGCAAATCTCCAAGGAAGCAGCATGTGTCCCTGTCCCAGCTGAGAAAAGGTACCGGCCACGTGCCTGGCATGAATGGGTACAATGG
>JAQHUG010000005.1:20517451-20543141 GCA_028555095.1 Dicrostonyx torquatus | reverse complement strand
GGGAACAAGGGGAGTAAATGTAAATTTTTCTTTTAACAATAAAAAAAAGAATGTACAGTTTATTTTAATGTCAGTCATACCTCAACAAAACTGCAAGGCTTCCTTTCTAATTCAGGGGTTGTTCTCTAAACTGTTACTCTGTGTTTAAAGTTTGAATCTGAGGAATGATGCAGCTTAATTAAAAGTGAAACCCAACCCCAACAAGCTATTCGTATCCTGTCATATGCATTGCTACGAAGCCTTTTATTTATTTATTTATTTCTGAGAGAAGTCGGATTAGGGCAGAGATAGAGCACTAAGGGGAGGGGAGAGCATTTGGCTGGAGTCACCAAAAATGCCAAAAACACAAACCAACAGCTTCGTTGCCCACTGTCTCCCCAAGCAATATGCAGACTACAGAGTGAAGAGTACCCATTTCCTTTGCTTCTGTTCTGAAGCATGAGGACTGAGTCCAGCCAGCTTGCCAGCTACTCTCTCCTGGCAAGGCCACATGCTCAGCAAATTCTATTCCAAGTCACTGTATGCTGAGCCTTTAAGGACATTGTTTGGTGCCTTACTATCGGCAAGTCAAAGGGCTGCATTACTTAGCAATGGTCTTCAGTGAGGAATCAGTTTGGGTGTCTAATGTTGGCAGTGAAGTGTTTGATGCACGAAGGGAATTGGGCTGTTCTAACTCATTTGCAACTGAGTGAATTTTCCTCCCCACAAATTTCCCTCCAACCTAAACTTGGCTCAGGTACATCCTGCAAACCAGAACCCGGGGTGCTTACAAAACAAGGAGGTCTCATGGGCACTAGAAAAGAACCTGAGGCCTGGCCATGGAGGAGTGTTGTGATTCCTCTAGGAGCCCTGCCTCCTGCCATTACCAACCCTCCATCCGCTGGAACCCTTAGGGTTTCCTCCCACTGCTGGGGATGCCGCCACTCTCTCAGAAATGCCACCATGGTTGCCCTTGGCAATCCTTTCTTGTGCCATGTCCTTTCTCAGGAAGATGAATACAAGCTGTGCATAACTGAATGTCAATCCCACCCTTGGCAACCAGCAGTCTCATTAAGCAAAGACTAAAAGGACTCTGAGGGGAAATAAATTTGACCGAATCTGGAGTTCAGGGAAGAACCAAAAAAGGGGAAGAGACATCTTGACATACGGGGCCGCTTTCAGGCAATCCTCCTTATCCCCAAAGCCCAGTATTTTTATTTTCTGGTGTGAAGACCATTTAAACTCTATCTGTCAGTTTATTTCATCAGCAAAACCTGTGATTTGGGATCAGAAGTAGAAAGAACTAGTAAAGACAAAGGTCTCTGTACCTCTCTTAGAACATGAGTCTGCCAAGGATGACCTGGACTTTTCTTGGCTTGATCTGCCAGCAATTCATAGTGAACCCTCAATATAAGTCAGTCTCTCTCACAGACTCCATTTCTCCATCTGCCGAAGAATTCTGGACTCTGGGATTTAGTCTTGAAATTTCTGTGCTGACAGATTTAGTAACACTATCCTCTGATTGCTGGCTGGAACTCTGGACTATCGGGAAATCAGTCAGAATCTGGCGGAAATAAACGTTGTCTGTGAAGTACAGCCACACCACTTCAGTTAACATTTGCTGCGTCCTACCTCCTGCAACATGCCTGGAACAGTCTGGTCAGAGAACCATCCAATCTGTGCTACAGAGAGCCACAACCCCCGCAAGGGTCAGAGACGATTAAATAAGATTAATTCAGAAACAATTGACTAAGAAAAGGTCCTGTTGGCCATGTTCCAAGAAAACTCTTTTCCATGTACCATGATCAGGCTGCCTTTGAAATTTCAGAATCTTAGTGGGGCGGGGGGATCCAATTTTAAATGTTTCATACAGCACTCAGTACTTTGCCTTAAACAGATTATTGTAGCGTTCATCACAGCCCAACTTTATCTGGTATTAATTATTTGTAATAACAGAAGTCAAATATCATAAAGCAAGACATCACTTATCCAGTGTCACGAAGGTCAATTCATCACCATTCTTAGCTACACTGAAGAACCAACTCTAGCTTGCTTGGAATTGAGAAGGTCTTTCTTCTGTGTGTGTGGTGGGTGTGGCTGTGCTCACCCAGGCCTGCGCCTGTGGAGTTCAGAGGTCTATGTCAGATGTCTTCCTTTATTACTCTCCATCTTATTTTTTAAGATAGGGTACTGACTGATCCTGGAGCTGTCTGTTACCTCTAAATTAGCTAATCAGCGAGCCCCCCGGCTCCTCCTGTCCCCTTCATCCCCCTAGTGTTGGGGTTACAGATGCTGCTGCACCCAGCTTTTACATGGGTTCCACAGATTGGAACACATCTCCCAGAAACTGTGAAACAAAGTATTTTATGCACAAAGCCGCTTCCCAGCCTCATGCAATGTCCTTTGTTGAGGACATCACTGCTCCTTGTGTTAAGTAAACCCTGTGAGTGGCACACAAGTTTAACTGAGTGCCATCACCTTGGACAGTGTTTAGGGAGATAGAATATGGAGAGAGACTGAACTTGGCATATGTAGGGCAAACAGAAAGCTTGCATAGGAAATGGATGGCTACAGTCTTGCTTAGTCGGCCCACCCTGACTTCAGCAACATCTGCACTGGCTGGTTCTAGGGGATCAGAACCATCTCGCTGCAGTGGTGCCTGATGTACACATGCTGTGGGACCTTTGGCACTATGCCCAGAACCTTCATATGACATGCAAACATAATATGAATTGGCTTTGTTTGAGTATGGAACACGTCACACATTTGCATGTCATCCTTGTTCAGGAGTCATGCTAATCTTGTCTGTGTCATCACAACTGAGTAGAGGACGCAGTAGAAGACAAACACTCCAGGATCCCTGTCTCGGGGAAGCAGTGTGGCTCTGGAGGTCCCAGCAGAGCCCACAGTAGCAACGTCCATCTTTGCATCAACCTCTCCTGTTTTCCTGTCTTGATGTTCACCATTGCTACTACTTAAGATGGTCTTCTCTATAAGGAGTCAGAGTCAAAGACTGCTCCTAGTCCTTGTTTCTGCCTCAGCTGTAGTAGGAACTTCTGTGCAGAAATCCTACCTCATGAACTAGTTCTCCTCCTGAGCTTTGCCTGCATCAAGTATCCATGGTGAGAATGGGGAAATGAATGAGAAGAAACTGGGAACCAGATCTGAAGAGAGAAGTGGGAGCCAAGCTTGGTACTGGGAAATGAACAGGAAGCTGGGAGATGGCAGTGTGGAAGAGCAAAGCCAGTTCTTGTGACCAGAACAATAGAGATAGAAGTGGACTCAACAAACTGAAGATGACTGTGACCTCAAATGCAGACATTCCACTGCCCAGCATCTGATGGATGCCAAATGTACTGATGATCTCCTTTAGGCCATAACAACCTTAATGCTGTAGAATATGGATAGGGGATCAGGAAGCTAGGCCAAGGCCAGTTCTCTTGAGAAAGAGAACTACGTAAGCAAAGAAATCAAAGAGTGCAACAGGGCAGCACTGTGTATAAATGGTAGCTGTACAAATAACCAAGGATTAGGAAGGCAGAGCCAATTAGAAAGGCACAAAGATGAAAGATCAGAGACAGAAGCAGATGAGATAGCTTTGATGCTGGGAATTCCATGGGAGACATCGTTCTTTGGATAACATTCAACAACCAATTGAAATCCATCTTTGTGTCTGGACTGGCCCTTCCCAGTGCCACTCTGCTAAGCAGACTTTCTCCATTAATAATAGGTTTCACTACTCTAAGAATGGACCTCCTAATCCATATTTTTAAATCAAGAAGGAGAGCTGTGTCTACCAGATGACTTGAAACTTCCATGCTCCCAAAGAATTGTTCTTGACTTGCTTGCCTAACTCAACACTCTGTTTTCTCTTCTACCAAGATCTCTTAGCTTCTACCTACTTTTGTAGGCAGAGGCTGCATGTTGTTCCTGGCTGCCCAGATCTGAAATAATTACATAGAAATTATGTTATTTGTAATACTGCTTGGTCAATAGCTTAAGCATATCTTTAGCTAGCTCTTATATGTTAAATTAACCCATTTCTATTATTCTGTATATTTCCATGAGGCTCAGGTTTACTGCAAGGTTCCAGCTGGCAGCTCATGTCTTTCTCCTCTGGTGGCTACACTGTGTCTCCTCTGACTCCACCTACTCTTTCTGTACATCTCTGTTTGAATTTTCTACCTGGCTTTACTCTGTTAAGCCATTGGCTGAAAGCAACTTCTTTATTAACCAATGACAATTAAACATATTAACAGTTGTTGTAAGGAGTGGTGGCTGTGTCCCCGCTAAGGAACAGGCCATGTTCCCAGTACCTGGCTCCCAGCCGTGGGCCTGCTTTTGGCCCTGGTTAGCATATACCTGGAATAATTACACAGAAACTATTCATTTAAACTCTGCCTGGCTCATTAGTTCTAGCCTCTTCTTAGCTAACTTTCACACAACATTTTAACCCATATCTAGTAATCTGTGTATCACCACGGAGTAGTGACTTACTGGGAAAGATCCTATCCTACGTCCATCTCAGGTCAGAGAAACATGGCATCTACCCCAGTCTCTCCCAGCCTTCTGTTCTGTCTACTACACCCACCTAAGGGCTGCCCTATCAAAAGGCCAAGGCAGTTTCTTTATTCAACCAATGAAAGCAACAGAAATACAGAAGGACCCTCCTACACCAAGCAGTACACAGAGGAGAATTCCGGATCTCCTCCCCTTTTCTGTCTAACTAAAAAGGAAGGTTTTAACTTTAACATAGTAAAATTACATATAACAAAACAGGTATCAAATAAGAATTACAGTTATAATATTTATATCTATTTTATCTTTTATCGTAACTAAGGAAAACTATAATTAAAACTATCCTTCAACTCCATTAAAGATTTTAGATGATATTATATTACCTAAGTTAACAGGAAGTGCATTGTAAGCAACTTCCAAACTCTAGAATTGACAGAGACATTTCGCTATCTGGACAGTCAACCAAAGTTTTTTGTAATGTTGTAGCATCCATCATCAGCCTACAGGCCCATAGGCAGATAAGGCAGACTTTTCCATGAAGCAGGAAATTTCAAAGACAGTTCCACCTATACTGGCAGTTTGTCAATCACTTTCTTTTGTGTCCTGTAGATTGTCTGGCAGATTCCTTTCATGAATCAGGAACCCCGAAGGACCATCTCGCCGTTAGACAAGTTCAGCAATCATCTTTCTCTGGGTACTACATGTCCAGTTTATGCAGCATAACATCAAGCAGTCCAGGCAAGAGCAGTTTCTTGCCCAAATGGCTAGCAAACTCCATAAGGACCCTCTTTGATGCCCATCATCTTCTTGAAGTAGATGGTGAAGCCAGGAGCAGATGTGTCTCATTGTCATGAAAAGTCTAAATTCTTAAAATATTTTAAATGCCATATTATGTTAGTCTTTGAAAGGTTTGAAAAATAACTAGCCATTTGAAATATATTTTTGTATACCTAGAAAACCTAACTAACATGACTAGAAGCTTGACTATTACAAATGATTATCTATTAACCTGTATTTTTTAATTATACACTACATTTTAATGTAATGAGCTGCACAAACACAATACCTTAATCAAGAGCAGAAATATACACATAACAAAATTGATCTTAAATTTGTATCAATAGATCAAAGTCCATACCAATGCAAAGTATTCATCTCTATAACATATCCCCCTTTAAATGTAAACAAACATTTATAAACAATATTTGGAAATTTGGGCATAGTTCTTTCAAAATTGCTTCCTGATTTTTGTTGGGTAAAGTAATTTTGGGATTCATGGAGATGTTTCATGGGGTCTTGGTCCATCAAACCACATTAGCCTGGAAGGACTTCATAGGTTCTCATCTTCTGTGGGGGAAAAAAAACAGAATTTCTTTTCCAAAGCAACATATCCTTAGACCCAAATTTTGAAAGCAAGATACCTTAAAATATATATGTTAGTTTAGCTTAACAGCTTTTACAGTGAAATGTCTCTCTGTACTTAATTCATTCACAGTCAAAAATTATAAAAAAAGCACAATAATATACATAATTCAGACTCTCTTATTTAGACAAAAGGGGAGGTGATAGGGAACCTCCTTCAGACAATGGCCTTTGAGAGGCTAGAGCACCAAGTTGGGAATGGCTCTAGGTACCAAAAAGGTGTGCATCTGCCTGCTCACTCTCTCTCCCATCTCACCTGAATGCTTGATTCAGTTCCTGTTCCCCATTTGTACAGAGGACTATTATCTGTGAGTTCCACCTAAATAAAGAACCCCTTTATTATACTCAGTTCTGTGCTAGTGTGGGATTATTTAATTCATGTTCACCTACATCTATAACCCAGTCCTGTCCTATGTAATGTCACTTTTACCCCCAGGCAGAAAGATTTTAAAGAAATTTAGCTAGGTAAATCATGTTGCCCTGCCTAACATCATAAGATCTGGGCTTCATAGAAACTTGAAGTAAATACAATTTCAAGAGTTCTCTTTGGGGGAAAAATTCCAAAGAAAAGAAAAAATTAAGTATACATATTAAGAAGAAACCTGAGCTGGTAAAAATATTTTAGACTTTTATATTTATTAGATTCACAACAAATTGCTCAAGTAGACAATGTAAGAAAGTTTCCATTTCTTCATTATCTTAATTCCTCTTAGTAGACACTCTGTCATTGACCCATGACCCAACATCCAGGTCTATGCCACCCACAACCACACTTCTGCTTGATCATTGCTTTTTTGGAGTTCTTCAAGTTTCAAAAAGCACCACTCCCCCTTTCCGGAGGTGTTCTTGGCCAGTCCCCCACACAGACAATCCTTGTTAAATAAGTTTGATATATCCGTCACTTACTTACAATTCTTTATAGGACTCCGGGTGTGTTAAAATAAGATCCAAGCTCCACCACAGCCAGCAAGGCTTTATGCCCTAGACCTTTGCCTAGCTCTCCAGATTCATCTTGTACCACTCCCTCTCTTCCCTTTTAACCTCTCTTCTTTGATCTCTTTTTTTGTTCCATCTGTCTGGAATGCCCTGACCCACAGCTGAGACCTTCTTGCCACTCAAGTGTCAATTCCAGCATCTCCTCCTGTATTCTTTTCTGCTGTTGTAACAAATTACCACAAATGTAATGATTTGAGCAATACTAACATATTATGAAAGTATTGCAGTTACAGAGTTCAGAAGGTCAAAAATGGGTTTCACAGGGCTGAAGTCACAAAATTGGCAGTGTTCCTTCTGAAAACTCTAAGGAAGAATCTATTTCCTAGATTTTTCCAGATTCTGAAAACTTCTCTCATTCTTCAACCCTTTCTTCTTGCTAAAGGTAACAATGATGAATCAAGTCCTATGATCATTCAGATTTTTTTCTGCTTCCTTTTTGGGAACTCTTGTAAAGAGGTTGGACCCAACCAATCTATTATGTCCTCATATTAATGACATCTGTCATCTCAAAATCCTGCCTAAACTCTCCAGGTTCTGCATATTGGGATAGTGCTATCTTTAGAAGAGTCTATACTTTGTGTTACACATTTCAAGTTTCCTGAACACCTAACCTGATGCACACAGTGTTCCTCACCACCATGCTAGTCACTCTCGGTTCCACCATCTGTCATTTTCTAAAATAATACAGCCATTTTTATCCGTCTTCACTGAAGGACTGAGCTTCCTAAAGATAAGGAGCTTGCGTTGCTAGTCAGTGTTAGTGCTGTGTTCAAAGTGCTGACCTTAGCAGGGACTCCATGAGTAAGCAAATGGATGAAAGAGCTGGAAATGAGAGAAGTGTATTTTACTTTATGTTTCACTGTTATAAAACACACAGCAAAAGCAACTTAAGAACTTATTTTGGTTCACAGTTTTGGGGGCTGATCACTGGGGCAGAGAGACCATAGCAGCAGGAATGTGAGACGGCTGGCTGCATTCATCCGTGGTTACGAAGCAAAGAACATTGAATTCTACTGTTTCACTCTCATCCCCAGTCCATAGAATTATGCCTCCCACATTAATCTAATCTAAAGAATTCCTCACAGACACACCCAGAGGTCTGTTTCCATAGTAATTCTAAATGCCATGAAGTTGGCAAGCAAGATTAATTGTCACAAAAACCATCTGATACAAAATTAAAGCAGATACCCTTAAATATTTCATTAGGTACTATCAAATTTTAATGTGTGGTTCAGAATTTAGAAATTGGCTAGGTTAAAATTCGGGTCATTGACTAAGGAATAATGTAATCTTCAATATTCACTAAGTCTCAATCTTCTTGTCAATTACAGAACCATAATAATATCATTTTACTAGAAATTTTTATTGATTTTAAATATTTGTGAAAGGTGCTTGGCATGGTGTCTTATACAATATTTACATAGATACCTATTTTTACAGATTGGGGAAACTGAGGCAAGCTATTGAGTGGTGGATCTAGGAACTTCATCCTGATCTGTTCAGTGGCAAAACCTAGACACACTGTAACTACTATTTATTTACAATTATCCTGCTAAATCAAAGCCCAGAATTAGAGCCATGGAATTGGGTAGTTTGTCTGTGTCTAGATATATTTAAATGAGTATTAGGAATAGTATATAGGAAATACCAAATGCATATGGAGCTGTTGTGAACTGAAGGCTTGTGTCTCCTTAAAATGCATATGCTAAAGCCTTAGCTTCTGGGTATTTGGTATTTGAGAGCAGGACCTTTGAGAAATTATTATGTTTAACTGTGATCGTGAAGGTGATACATTGTGATGTCATTGTTGTAAGAGAGGGAAGGAACATGAGCTGCCTCACTCCCTCCCTCCCTCCTGCTTTCTCTCTCTTTTAATTGTTCTTGCTTTGTCCTTGTGTGTGTACAAAGAAGACATGTGAAACACACACACACACACACAAAGGTGGCAGCTGCCTGCAAACTAGGAAGAAGTTCTTGCCATAAATGAAACATGCTAGCACCTTGATTTTAGACGTATCAATCTCTAGAGGTCGCAGTGTCTATGAGACACAAGTGCAGGCTGCTTCAGTCACTCCTTCTATGGTATTTTGATACATACCTGAGATAAGAAGAGAAAACGAAGTCAGCAAGAACCTACAGACATTCTAAAAGACAAACTGGATAAGTGTAGAAAATCCTGGACACATTAGTATACAGGAAAATGATGTCCTTTAAATGAAGACTGACTTTAACTGTGACCGAGAGAAAACTAACATGGTTGTCCATGTAATACAGACTCTGTCTTATCCCAGCATCCCACCACCTGGGACCACCATGCTCTTGGGAGTTGTACTGTGGCCTCCAGTCTAAAGCTTTTCCTAGAATAAGTGATTTACCTCCATGCCTCATTGTGTGCTTCAACTTGGAGACTGGGGCCTTTCAGCTTCTCTTTCCTCTTTGAGAAGCTTGACCATAATTCACATAGTTCTTAGCAACTACTAGTATCTATGGGCCCTGATGTCGTCCTATGGAGGAGAGCACTAAAGGGCAGAATATTCAAAAGACAGCATTTTCCTGGAGGTAAAGTAAGTTGCAAAGAAAACTGAAAACCCATGACTACAATGACTACCATCCCCTGTGACCTGCCACATGAGTCCTGCATGGGTTAGATCTGCATGGAAAGATAATGAGCCATCATTTCTCCCTGCACAGTGGACTAATAGTGAAAGTTTTTCACTGCACTGCAAGATGATGTTTCCCCCCAAAAAGACCCACTGAACTGCTGCTGACCCGTTCTGCCTGGGCTTCATGCTGCATCAGCTCCCTAACTGGAAAGCACCACAGTCACAGCCACACCTTAAAGCCAACCATGTTATGCTCTGCAGTTAATTGGCTCCATTATACACATTTCATCATGAGAGAAGTGACTCGTGGGTAGCGCCTGGGTAACTGTAAATACAAAACGGTGGCACTTTTACTCTTCATTTAACAAGTGAGTATGGTTTAGAGAATGCATCTGAAAAACCTACAGCTTACCCAGATGACTACAGGACTGGTACTTTCCAAAGTACTGGGAAATGTTGAGGCAAAGGATATTTTAAACATATGGTGCTTACAATCAAAGCAAACAGCTTAAACACCACCTTTAAAGCTCAAGATTTTTCAGAAGAAAGTGCCTTTGAAATTTTGACCTGAAAATGGATGATAGATTCTGCTTGGTTTTTGTATTGTGCGTAACAGAAATGTTTGTGAATAATATAACTAAATGCACGCAAGAGATTATATTTATTCAGTGACATGATATAATAAAGACACACTCACACAACCACCACCAAAATGTGGATAGAAGAGGTAATTTTATAAAAATGTAATAATGAGACTTTATGGGTAGAATAGCAATTCTATTAGAATAAGCAAAACAGTAAGCATAGTGAGCTATGAAAATTAACAGGAAGTAACATTAGTAAGAACATATGAACTCCTGTTTTCCTTTGACAAAAAATAATAAGTATTATTCTAATGTATAAGTTAGAATTAAGAGAGTCTATATAATATGCAAAGCTGAATATCTACACTCATAAAGACATATTATTTTTATTTCTTACAGGAAACTCATCACTATTTTCTGAGGCCATCAAACATTTATAAAAATTGATGATTTTATATTATGCTCAAGATTTTTCAGAATAAAGTGCCTTTGAAATTTTGACCTAAAAATGGATGATACATTCTGCTTGATAATAAATTCTAACTGTTAATACCACAGAGGCAATATTCAAAACAAAACTATATAGCTAGCTTCCCAATTTATTTTATTGAGCTAGTAAAACCCGTTAGCAATCATTGACAAATATGTCATAAATCTACTTAAAATGTAGCTGCAAAATTCAAAAATGTAATACTAGAAATATAAGACTTAGGAGTATACTATAAGAAAAAAATGTGTGGTGAACAACTAGCTTTATCCTAGGAATACAAAGCAGATATTTAACCAATTTCTCTTCATAATATGAATTAAAAATAGGAAACACTATTATCTGCCATTAGATGCTAAAACTCATTTGATAATATTCAATAATAATTTTTATAAACCAGAAGTGGAGAAAACTTTATGTTGCTAATAACCACAAAAACAAATGGTGATATGCTTATAATGCAAAGAAAAATTTGCAGTGTAGGTTTTGTCATTTAACACTCACAAAAATTTTCTCTGTGAACAAATTATTATCTCAAACTTATAATGTGAAACAGAAGCACAGAGAGAGAGGTTAGACACCTATACCTGGGAAGTAGAATCCAAACACAAAATTATAGTCACTCTTCCCTTGGGAGTTAACACATGATTTCCTACATGATCTATAAGGGCAAATGAATTAAAAATTATTATAAGTTTATGTTGTACATAGACTTACATACACAGTACATGCTATGTACTATGAGTACACAGGGTAGGGTAATGTAACAATGTAAAGACTGCGGGCAGAAAACAGTATTTCATTACGGTGCAGAAGTTAAGCTGTGACCAACTTATTTAACTGGTACCAATCTGAGGTTTAAGAAGCAGTCACCACATTACTTATAAAAGAGTTTTTATTTAAAAAAAAATAAGCAAAAGAAATGACAAACAAAACTGCTTTCCATAACAATCAAGTAAACACAAAGGAAGATAGTAACAAAGGAAATGAAGGAGAAAAAATGAAGATACACAAAGAAAAATCAAAATAGCAGCTCTAAGCCTTTCCTTATCCACAGATTAAATGCATATGGATGAAAACTTCTCATCAAAAGGAAGGGTCGACTACTGGGCTAAATCTCGTAGCATTTGCCTAGCATAGACACAGTCCTGGTTCTATCTCTCAGAAGTGTAGAGGGGAAAGGGACAGAAAGGGGCACAAACAAAATAGCATGATTCAACTCTTTGCTATCTACAAGAGGCACACTTCAGATCCAGAGAGAGAGAGAGAGAGAGAGAGAGAGAGAGAGAGAGAGAGAATGGAAACCAGTGCTCCATGAAAGCAATGCCCCAAAGGAGCAGCCATAAAAAGCTAAGAGAAAACCTAGACACAAAAGTGGATTCTCTTGTAATTGTTATGTGCACTATAGAGGAACCTTGATAAAAAGCAAAGTGATATGAAATGGGAAATAATTTGTAGCATTAACAGGTATAGTTAACACAACGCTTTTTCCATTAAAATCAAATAAGTAACCCAGGTGCAGAAAGAAATGAAATGCATTTATCTACTACTGTTAGCCCAGAGTCATTATCTTGAGATAAAAGAAAAAATAACGCGGAAGCAAAAGAAAAGAAATTAAGTGAATGGTGATAAGATAATGCACTGCCTTTGAATGGCTGTGACAAAATAGGAGGAGAGGTTTACTTTGGCCCAAGGGTCAGAGAGTTCAGTCTGTGGTCACGTGACTCTGTCGCTTTGGGCTTATGGTAACATTTGTACATCATGGGTGTTCACGTCCCGGAGTAACCAAAGAGTTAAGGAATTGGAAAGGAGGCAGATTTTTAAAGAAATCCTTAATGCTTTCAAATTCTTGTCTTTCATTAAGTGATGGAAAATCCCCAAACAGTGTGAAACACATCCAAGCCTTTCTATTCCATCGCAAAACTCAAAAGAAGCCGGCACAGGACCTTTTATGGCTGATCTGCAGCTTACGCATGAGCTGAGAGACACTAGGAGTGGTTTGCACGTTCCTATCTTAGACATACCTCCCGGGTTTGGGCAACACAGGGTAGCTCTTAGCTGACTGCAAACTTAAACCAACAATAATGGAATATGGTTAGTTATTTCTTCCTCGGTTTGCCCAAAAGGCAGACACGGGGTGTAATGTGCACACACTTGTTATTTTATGTCCACAGCTCTGTGCCATCTTGGTTCCACATTAATCCTCAATATAAGCCACAATAAAAAACTCAAGCCAACAGATTCTCTCCAGTCTGCCCCCTGTATTTCACTTCCTCATTCTCCCTTCATTAAAAACTTCCTGGTTTGCTCAGCTTGCCCACCTTGGAAGGCACGCCATCCTCTTGCTGTCCTCGGACTTCATCTTAAAAATTCCCAACCTTTCTGCTGCTCTTTCTTTTGATTCTAAGATGGAGAAGATATTCTGAAGTGGGGAGGGGCATCTTAGGTCAAATCACCCAAACACCCAGGTATTTTTCTGGTTTTCTGCTGATAGAAGTGTGTGATGAAAGAGGCCTGTTCACTTTTTGATGGCCCAGGATCAAAAGGAGAGAGGCTGGTGTCCCAGTGTAACCTTCAAGGACATCCTTCCTCTAAATCCCATCTCCTAAAGGCTCCACAATCGTCCGTGGCTCCAAAAGCTGAGGCTCAAACCTCAAGCAAATGGCCTATCATTGAACATTCACGATCCAAACCATAGCAATTATAGTCATAAAAATAGGCATAGTTCAATTTAAATATAACTGTTGTCTTTGGGGGGAAATATCCAAAAATGAAGAAACATAAAATCTACATGCTTGAGAAAGCATAACAACAAAATATACACCAGACAAAATTGATCCAACAGAACCATGACATAACCTGGGTAAATGATTAAACTGGAGAAAAGTAATCTGTATTTGTATTATATATCCTAATAAAATGTATAATTAAAAATAAAGCATCCAGACAGTGTGGGAAACATCATGTAAAAAGATTTTTAAAAATGGGTTGGGCAGGCAGCGCAGTCAACGTGCCTGCCACAGAAGCATGAGGGTGGGAGTTTGCCCCCACCGCCATGTAAAGAGCCAGCAGGCAGCATATGCAGGCTGGCAGCCTCCACGCTGGTGGCGTCGGAGTGGAGAGGCAGAGCCCGAGGCTTGCTGACTGAATGTGGCTCCATAGGAGCAGAGGCAAGAGGACCTGAAAGCTAGCAGATATCCTGCTCAGCGAGAGAACAGAAACGGACAGCAGCTGTTCAGTGGACTTAGAGATTTAGCTCTGTAAGGTGAGAAAGTTCTAGATAGCTTTTCAATAATGGTCACTCAATAAATTCTACTGTATCATCCATTTAAGTTAAGTTGATAAGTGTTATTCGTATCTCGTTACAATAAAAATGTCAATCATCTGGAAATATGAGTCTGTTTCTCAACTCTCAATTCTATTCTTTAACTAAAAAGTAGACTTAATTCAATATATATATAATATTGCTTGTGATATACATTATAGTCCACAGGATTAGTAACCATCTTCTGTCTTATGTTAAAAAAAACTGTTAAATGATGCAATACTTCAGCTGGTGAGCTGTTTCTGTCTTTACACAGCTATTAGATACCTTAATTATTGTAACTTTGTATGAAATTTCGAAGTGAGAAGTCCTCCATCTTTACTCTTTTGAGTTTAAGGTATTGTCTTGTTTCATTTCTAATAAAAACTAAGAAAAAAATTGTCTTGTGTCTTCTGTGTCCATTGAATTTTATCTATGACTGTTTTTAGGATCAGTTCATCAATTTATGTAGAGGGAAGAGTGGGCTTAAGTAGACAGAGCACTGAATATGTAGATCAGTTTGAGAAATGTTGCAACCCAATGATGAGTCTGTGTGCCAGCTTGGCTAGACAGCCATGCTCATGGGTTCAATTGAACACTAACGCATGTGCTGCTGTGATATTATTTTGACATGAAAGTTATGCCATAATTCAGTGGGCCTTATTCAGTTACTTGAAAGAGAATTGAGAACCGAAGTAAAATATCCTTGAATAAAAAATTCTACCTGTGGTTGTATGGGCTGCAGCTTCCTTTCACAGCCAAGAGCCCTGCCTATCTTTCTGATTCCTATTCTATGGATTTCAGACATTTATATATATATATATATATATATATATATATATATATATATATATATATATAATGCTTGCCTTTTGAACAAGATGAAACTTTGCAATCCATGACCAGAGCATGCCTCTCCATTCATCTACATCTCTTTGTCCTCAAACGCACAGAGAGCTGCCACACCCCAGATTTTTTATTTTTTTGTAATAGTTTGTGATTTTTTTCAGAATACAGGTTTCATATTTTTTTTAAATTTTTTCTAAATGATTACATCTTGTGATGCTATGGTAACTAGAACTGTCATCACAATTTCACCTCAATTTGCTCTCTGTTTCTCTATGTAACTCTAATTTATATTTGTATATCAGGTTTGTATCCTGCAATATCAATTAAATTGTTTATTCTAATAACTTTTAGTGGTTCCTTGATGTTATTTTGTTATTTGAACCAAAAGGTTTATGTATTTAGGGGGAAAGGGGGCAACATTTTTGAAAGGTTGAGTTGGGAGCAAGTCAACAATGAATATCATAGTCTTGCTCTTGAGTGGATGCGGACAAGAATACTGGAGGCAGGAAGGATAAATATGCTTCAGGTACATCACAAGTAGCATCATCTTCAAACACCTCCCAACAAGGTGGTCTTAAGCATCTGGAATATGCTCGATATTGGCTTTGAATTAAAGCAATTCATAGAATCTTTGCCTTTACAGCGCTTAGATATGTTCGAAGCAGACACGTACCAACCATTGCCTTACCTGTGCAGGAGATGCTTCAAGACCTCAAAGTGAGACTTGAAACCAGTAAGCCCAGTACTCCCAGGTATTTTCCACATACCAAAGATAAAGGTTCATTTGTAAGTGCAATATACAATAAACAACAATAATAGTAACTGAATAAACGTACCTATATAGTTATAAAAATGATTTCATTACACTACTCGGGATGCCATACAAGTCAAAACTTATGAGTTGCTTGTTTCTGGAATTTTCCATTTCCTTATTTTAGACTCTGGTTGACCACAGGTGACTGGGAGGCTGCAGAAGGGAGAACCACAGATGGAGTCAGGAGTCCGGGAGGGCTACTGTATTAGGCTAAGGAAAATTGAAGCTCCCACTACACCTAGGTAAAAGCGGTCATGGTAAGATCCCTGAAAGAGTGGCTGATTGTCCAGATGAATGAATGAAGGCTTCGCCGAGGAGGTGACATTGACTTATATCTGGATGAGCAATGATTATGATTGTGTTAAGGGAAGGTTTACAGGAAGAGGGGAGGGCTTCAGGGAAAGGAACACAAGGTTGGTGTGAGGCAACACGGGACACAGGATTACTGCTTGGTGCTAAGCTCTGGTTCACTGGCAGTATCAGTAGGTTTCAAGTCTGGAACAATAACTCAGTTCTGTCAAAGGGCACAGGACTCACGTGCAACCTGTGCTCTTCAAGCCTGAAGTGATCATTGATCTGTGAAAATGCAGATTATGGTTCAATGGGTCCTGGATAAGACTCTACATTCAATGTAGCTCGTGTCAGGGGCCAATGAGGACACTTTGAGGAACAAAGTTGGAAGCCATCGGAAGCCACTAAAAAGGTCAGTGCACCTGTGATTCGATCTGCTTAAGGCCAGCCAGCTCTGAGTGCCAGGCAAGCACAGGGAAGGAATCGTAAAGGTAATATCAACCAGACAGCCTCAAGGGCTAAGAGAATTCTCCAAGTAGTAATCATTTGCAGAAATGAAGGGTGAACTTAGGCACTGTCGGTGCTAGCTGCCCTTTCCCAAGGTATCCCAGCGGAGTGGCCTGAGGAGCCTGTGTCATGTGACTGCCGGTCCCTTCCTTTTGAGCAGCTCAGGCACTCCGAATCTGCAGAACCACCCTCTGATTTAATCTACCAAGACAAGAGTGGTCAGGCATCTTCTCCTTCTACCCCTTTGAAACTGATAATAGCCAGTGATCTAGAATTTCTATTGAAGAGTTTCAGCTTGCAACACAGCAGATAACGAGAGTCGGGGAAAGATAACGTCCTTAGCATTTCCTGCTCTGCGCTGCGGGCTGCTGCATACACCTGGTACACCTGCCGCCTTCCTGTCTGGGAGGGTTATCTGTCTCGGCAGCACTCACCCTGCAGCGGCTCCTTAGGGCAGGGGTTCTCAACATGTGGGTCCTGACCCCTCTGGGGTCCAAAGGCCCTTTCACAGGGGTTGCCTAAGACTATAGGAGAAAAGACATGCAACAAAATTACAGTTCTGAAGTAACAACGAAAATCTTCTAGGGGGGTCAGCACAACATGAGGGACTGTATAAAGGGTGGCGGCACTGGGAAGATTGAGAACCACTGACTTGCCTTAGGTTCCCTCCAGAACCTGCATCTAAAGTGACAGTAACTCTAAGCTACCATGCCATTTCTTTCCTTTATTTTAAATTTATTTTTATTTTATGTACATTGGTGCTTTGCTTGCATATATTTCTAATCATAGACAGTTGTGAGCTGTCATGTGAATGCTGGGAATTGAATCCAGGTCCTTTGGAAGAACATTCAGTGCTCTTGACTTCTGAGCCATCTTTCTAGTTCCCTATCATGCCATATCCAAAATGATTTATTTTCCAAAAATAATAAGAATCACTCTATATTGCTAAATATATGTATCAGAATATAATATTTAAGTAATTATATTAATTAGCTTAATTTAATATTATACTTATTTTATTATAATATATATATATCAGAAGATACAAGGCAAAGAAAGCAAAGTTATATATTTCAACCTCCAATAATCGGTACTGATGCTGACCAGCGGACATCTTAACACACAATCAGTACTGATGCTGACCAGTGGACATCTTAACACACAATCAGTACTGATGCTGACCAGTGGACATGTTAACACACAATCAGTACTGATGCTGACCAGTGGACATGTTAACACACAGTCAGTACTGATGCTGACCAGTGGACATCTTAACACTCTTCCTACTTTTTCATTTCTTTCTTCTTCCCCACTCCTCCTTGCATAGCTGATTGCTGCTTCCTGCTGGTGTCCCTCAGTGTTGTAAATACACTGAATGTTTTCTCTTGACATTATCACTATCATTATTATTATTTTAAAAATCAGTTTTATTCGGGGAGGGGTTCAGAGACTACTGGATCACTGGCCAGATAGCCTAGCCAAAATGGTGAACTTATCTCGGGAAATGGGTACAGACCTAGAAGAGGGCAACCTGCGTCTTCCTCTGACCTCCACAGGCATGCACACACAGAGACATGCAGACACACAGAGAATAGCTTTCCCTTTGAAAATCACTAGTTATGAAACTAAATGAGTGCCAAATTCTTAGAATAATATGTAATGTGCTCTCCTTTCTACATTTCAAATCAAATAAAATATCATGCAACTAGGTTTAGAAAAAAATGGGCTTTGACTGTTACACAGTATTCTGTCACACTGATCCATTACAGTTAACTCAATCCATGTTTCTTAAGAAACTCATTCTCTTAAGCAATTTTTGCTGACTCTGTGATTGACACTCTTCTAGCTTCAGCATCAAGTCCATGCACTGATGGAGATTCTATCTCAGTGGTGTCAGACATAAAGACATCATGGGCCGGGGAATGGGGAATGGTTTCCACAGAAGCAAAGCTGTGAGGAAAGGACTCACGTGCTGGTGAGGGCATGAGCCACAGGAGTAAGAGGTCACAGACGGCTAGGGCAGCTGAATGCTGCGGAAGAGAGGGTCACACAAGCCCCTGAGAAAAGCATTGCAGCTGTGAACAGCAAGCACAAAGGCCCTGTGACAGGAAGGAGCCTGGAGAAGATGCCCCCGTGAACAAGCAGAGAGAGCAGCGGAGAACGTAGAGGCAATGTGGAGAGACACTACAGACCATCGTAAGGAGTTGAAGGTGACTGTTAGCATGATAGGAATCCATCAGGAAGGGACTTGATCACATGTGTATAGGATAACTTCACTTCTTGTCCACAACAGTCTAGTCACATGTCAAGGAAACCTGGGGAGTAGGTTTTTAATTGTAGACTACAGAAAACGTTTTTAAGAAGGGAAGACCCAGAAGTCATAAAGGAGACGATTTTAACACCTGTTAATCATGTCAGTGGCTTGGTGCCTGGACTCCCTGTACTAAGGGTGGAGTCAGGAAGATCCGATGTTTTCAGGTCTTCATTACTATGGGGTGGGTTTGAGATCAGCCTGGGATCCATGAAATTCTCTCTCAAGAAAAAAGAGGGCACAGAATGAAAGAAAGAAGGAAGGAATGGAGGAAAGGGGGAGGAAAAAAGAAGAAATAAAAAGGGAAACCTTACAAAAGAGGAAGAAGGCTAACATGTACTATGTGGTCAGTATTGCAGAGAACAGGTGGCAATTCTGCTTTCCTATGTATTCTCACTTAACTATAAAGATATCAGTGGTTTCTGAGTGGGAGAAAAAGGAAAAGAAAATACAGTCATGTACCACTTTTTGATAGGGCTCCATTCAGAGAATTACATCGTTGGGTAATTTTGTCACCAAGCCAACATTATCCAGTGTACTTATACAAACCCAGGTAGTCCAGCATTCTACACAACTAGGCTATAGAGAGCAGCCAGTGGTGCTAGGCTATAAGCCTGTGTGGTGTGTTACACTAGCAAACACTAATGGAAGACTAAAATGCAATGCTAACAATAAAACATTTACACAGCCAAATATCTGACCTAGAGAAAATATAGTAAAAATAACAGGCAACATGAACATTCCAGTCCCATTAGAATCATATGAGACCACAACTATAAATATGGAGCATGGTTGACAGAAATACTATCAGACATTGCACAACACTAAAGACAAAAACAGGAGGAAAATTAAAACAAAAGACAGCAAACTGGAAAGAAAAACCACTAGCCCAAAATCTAATGGATCTAGTTTTTCCGCCATATAGAGTTTCTATCAAACAACCTAAGTGAAAAATTAAGGAAGGAAAATTACTACACAGATCATAGGAAAATAAAAGCAATACCTCGTAAACAAACACAAAAATGTTCAACCTCAATTATAATTAAAAAGTACAAATATATTGACAAAGATTATAAAAGAAGAATATGAATGCAGTTTTAGAGGAGTGGATTTTTCTGTTTGGAATTCCTGTTGGTTTTCATTTTCTTGTTTCTGGAGGGCTGCTTTTGTTTTGTCTTTGCCCTGGGGTCTCACTGTCTAGCTCAGCCTGGCCTCAAGCTTGTGACCCTCCTTCTACCTCACAAACTCTGGACTGTACACATCTCCACATCCCGCTGGCTTTCTTCCCCGCCTTGTTTTCACACTCAATATAAACCAGACCTCAGAAAGATCACCTTCTGCCTCTTCTGTCTTTCTTTCAACCTGAAACTGTTTCCCAATAATTGAATACATGGCTATTTGGAATCTCATGTTATATAGTTAGTGCTTGGCATAAAATTGCCTATCATGTGTCATTTCTAAGCTGGACAACCTATCACCTTAAAACATTCATAAGTAAAGAAACCTATGTGTACACTCAAGCATTAAGTTCTAAGGTCACAGACACCACCTTTCCTGGTAAGAACACTGCATGAGGCCACACAAAGTGAATGTTGGCAAGGTGCTGGGAACACTGAAGAGGAACTGGAAGATCCATACTTCTGCTAGCAAACCAGCTGCCACTCATTGCCTGAATAAGACTCTCATGGTCTTCCAGGTTGTGTATCTCTGTCTCTCTTGTGAAATTTTCCATTAACTGTGCCAAAATACGAACTGCAATTCTCGACATCTTAAGACATTCTTAAGATCAATATTTTTTCTTGCTCTCCTGCCCACTGTGTCCCTCTCTGCTCCTCCAACATTACAATATTGCATGCAGGAAGATCCTTGTGTCCCACGGGAGGGGATTCTTCTCATCAAAGGAACCATCACCAGTTTATCATTGATGAACACATGGCCCTTTTTCTTGTGAAGCAGAAGCAGAATGAGACATATAACTGCTAGTGATGTCCAAGAGAATGGTGGGTTTTCTAAAAGGCTCTGAAGAAATAAACTGGAATGCAGAAGAGGATTGATGGTCGTTGTTCCAGGGCTGTATGGAAATAAACTAGCATAGGTAAGATTTCCAAACGCTGAGGTTATCACTATCACAGTTAGTACGTTTAGCGTCACACAGGGATGACCTCAAGTGTGTGCAGTTAGAGGATGCTTCCCCTCTGTGCTCAGCGCTCTGTGCCAATCTTACATCAGAACTGGAGTGCTTTCTTTTCTATCAAAGTTGTCTTTCCATAGCAGTACCTCACCTCGCTGTCTCCAGTTTACTCCTGCTCCATGCTGGCATAGGTACCAGATGCCCACACTTGCTGAGCCATGTCCTAAATCAGACTTCTAGAGTGTGTCCCATAGTTGTTCCCTGACATAGCCCTGGGAGGTCTAATGTCTGACATTTCTTCCCTGGAAGGACTATGTAGGACTAACACATCACTCATCCATCAATTCATTCATTCATTTACTTGTTCATTTCTTTGTTTATTCAATGAACAAGTGTTCTGAAACAATGGAACAGTGTTCCGTTAGCTATGCCAGATACTCAGCACACAACGGTGAACAGAACCGTTTTCACACAAGACGAGTTTAAAACCAAGTGCTGCACAGGGCTGTTGTACATTGAGCTTCCAACATGTCCTGACAGCATAAAATAGGAACTAGTTTACACTGATGAACTCAGAGCTAACATTTCATAAAGAAAAGAAAACTGTACTTCAGAGATGAATTTTAGCCAGAAAAACCATTGAAGTCCTGTTAAAGGCAAGAATCAGAAGTTCTCTGGGGGTGGAGCTGTCTCTGGCCAGGGAAGCCTGTTCTGCAAGGATGAGCCTGGCTGTGCATAGCCTCCCTTTCTGAGGCCTCAGTGAAACATCTGCCTCCATCCCTCCCTGCATCACCTCACCGCTCCTCAGACTGAGTCTTCACAGGCTGTTTGGATGCTGGAGAAGGATAGGAGGACAGTAATTGGGGTATTTGAATTTGTACCATAATTGTTTGAGCCACACAGGAGGAAAAAGGTACTGGGACACAGGATTTCTCTTCTATGAGGTTTAGGAATCAGCCACTGGGTCTCACTTTCAAAAATGAAAGATAAATAAATAGATAGATGCTGGGCTTGGTGGTAAATGCTTGCAGTTCCAGCTATTAGGGAGGTTGAGGCACAAGGATTGTTTGAACCTAAGAGTTTGAGGCTAATAGGGGCAAGAATAGGAAAGAAGAAAAGAAAGAAAGAAAGGAAGGAAGGAAGGAAGGAAGAAAGAAAGAAAGAAAGAAAGAAAGAAAGAAAGAAAGAAAGAAAGAAAGAGGAAGAAGGGGAGAGACAAGAAATTAAATGAGTGCATACAAAGCCCACACTGAGCAGTCTTGAGTTTGAGAAGATGCTAAGATATGTGTAAGTTTGCATGGGATAAATATTATGGTCACTGTTAGGAACAAGTCCATGAGTTAATTTAGGAAACTCTGAACCCACTTTTTTTTTCTTCTTACAGTTGCAGATTTTATGCCAGCAAAGTAAAAAGCCACACTTTGCGCATCCCTGCTCCTCTCCAAACTCCCACATTTTATTTGTTTGTGAAAAGATCACACTCCACTGTAGTTCCCTGAAGAGCTCATGACAATAACCAGGGCAATGAGCTAAATTATTTTAGAATGAAAAAAAAATCTGGAAAAACATTGAGCAAAAAAAGCTGGAGGCTTCTTCTGTTCTGAAATGAGAGGCATTATAAAGCATGACCTCTCTGCTTCCTCGAGGGGCCAGCGCTCAAGCTATCAGGTCCCAAAGCAGTGCCCCAGGAACAGTAACATGAGGTCACAGCTCACCATGTGAATGGAATTTAGCCAAGAAAACTCTTTGAAGGTATCCTTTCTGGTGACTGAACAGATTGTCCCCTGCAGTTGAAGCAAACATAGATAAAAAGCTCTCAGGAAAAGCCACTGCACATGGAGAAGGAATGATAAACTGCTTGCTGAGTTTAGTTACTCACTCAGGCTGTGGGCCATGTTTCCCTAACTTGTGCCTACAGTTACTCTCTAAACTCCAGGCCCTCAAAAATTAAGGGACTCGTGGATATCCAATGAGGATGCTTATTATGAAAAGTATTTGAAAGCTTCTTCTTGCTTCATAAGGATCCAGAAATGGGAAATGCAAATATAATCAGACGTGGTGCCCAGCCAGAATATTCTTCCTACAAATGTACTTTAACCACCTACTGCCCAGAAGCCTGGTATGGGACAATGGTCTGTATTCTGTCAATTATATTTTAATAAAATGCTGATTGGCCAGTAGCCAGACAGGAAGTATAGGTGGGACAACCAGGCAAGAAGTAGAGGCAGGTCAACAAAAACATGAGAATTCTGGGAAGAGGAAAGCTTGGTCCACAGTCCTGACCCAGCCACAGAAGAAGCAAGATGTGACTGCCTCGCTGAATAAAGTACTGAGCCACGTGGCTAGCACAGACAAGTATAATGGGCTAATATAAGTTTTAAGAGTTAATAAGAAGCCTGAGCTAATGGGCCAATCAGTTTAAAACTAACACGTAGACCTCTGTGTGATTTCTTTGGGACTTAACTACTGCGGGAACCAGGCAAGACAGAAAACTCAGACAACAGAAGCCTACAATGCCTCCCACATTAGAAAGAATGTTTTTTCCTGCTTTACCAAGCATCTGAGGTATGTACCACTGGTGCCTGAGTCCTGACGACCTGCCCTACTAAGTAGATCTGCTCATCTCTGCTTACACGACAGTGAGTTGGACTCTTACCTCCTTCATGTTGCCCTCTCTCCCTCACTTTTCACTCAATTCTCCATGGATGTCTGCTTCAGAGAGCTGGAAAACTCAGAGTCCCCAGCGATATGATTTGTGACACTAATGGCTTAGAGATGTTCCACACTTCAGAGTAATAAGCAAAGAACACTTACTGCCAACCTTCTCACATGTGTCTAATCTCTTATCCTCTCCTTGACTATGTGGGGCATGAGGATCTTTAAAAAGTTCTTGGGCTACATAAGGGTCCACTGACTGCTAGAACCAGGCTGTGTGCATTGCCTCCCATGATCAACCTCCCAACCTCCTGTAGAGTCCTGTCCATTGAGTGGGAGAAAAAATGCCCTTCAATCTAGCCTTCTTCCATAGGTTATGTCTCCCTTACTTGTATCCACTCATGGAATCCTTCAGACTTCAAGTTTTGTTTTCATCCTCTGCTGTCCAGGTCACATCCTCGCCTTCTTTTCCTCCATTCCTGAGGATGTCTCCCCAGCTTTTAACTCCTCTGCTCAAGCATAGCTCCTTTCCCCTCTTTCTCTTCCCCAAGCTCCTACCTAGTATTAAGAACTCTCTAGTTGCCAACCAGTCTCATTCTTCATTCTTCTCAGAACTTAGCAACTTAGTATCTAGTTGGTTGTGACCTGTGTGGCTCTCAGCCCCTGGAAAGGAAAACCTGCCATAATCTTTATTTCCTACTTCCAAGTCTTTAGCTGTTCTCACTATGGGTGCCCCATTAACATTGGGTGTTGAATGTGAGGGACAAAGGGGTTCTTGGAGTTGACTCAGGCACTGCTCTGTCTCACATCTGGCCTTGACCAATAGTTTTCTGACCTCTCCATCTTATCTTATTGACTCACCTTCTATCTGATTGGTAACCAAGATCAATGGAGTCTAAATACTAAAATGTCTCTTGGGTGTGTCTCCTCCTATACATATCTGTGGCCCCTAATTTTAGGCCCAAAGAATTTCTCACCTATTCTACTCAGTCATGTCCTGCCAGATTTTCAGCCCAGAGCACATCCTCTGTACTGTCATTAATAAAGTTGTCAAAGTCAGAACTCTCACCATGCCACAGACTCCAATAGCTCCCTGTAATTCAGATTGAAGACTTAAACCCTTACAATATCATTCAAACACTTTCAGTTTAACTCATCCTCACCTTTCCGTTTGGATTACTGAAATTTTAAACGTATCTTCCAATGTAGAAAACTTCCTCGGACATTCCCAGTACGAGCTCCTTCCATGTGATCCGCAGCACTGTGTGAGCTCCTGGTCTCAGCATTGTCATCTGCAAATACATCTTCCCCCACTGGACTGCACACTGCTTGTTTAGCCTACCAAAGCTTGTACACGAAGATTTTAACTGACAGTCTCCCACTGCCTCCTCATCCAAGGAGGCAGAGCAAGAGTGAAGCAGAAAGTGGAGGAAAGCTATGATAGGAATGGAACAATGAAGAGGTTATCTGAGACACTGGAAGGATTAACAGGCCCCTGTAGCCGATGGAGGAAGAGGAGATGAAGAAAGAAAAATACAATCCCTAGTGTATGTCTGACCACATGATCCTCAGAAGGACCAAGGAATTTAACCCTTAGATGAGTCATATTATGGTACAGACAGCCTGTCTCCCCATTGACACCGTTGGAATACACAATTGTCTGGACACGCTTTTGCCTGATGTATGTGTACTAATCCTAAAGAACAGAGATCTCATTGTGAATTGTCTTGACCATGTACCAACAGGTGACTGCCATGAAAGAACTTTGGGGAGGTAGGTGTTTTTAGGGTTCTTAATTCTTATTACTGAAATCGCCACAACCAGATTAACATTTCAAAACCAGAACATTAGCCAAACAGTAAAAGCAGATTACAAAAACAATAACTCTTGGCCAACTTGAACAGTTAAAATTCACCACGTGAGTTTGGTTCTCTGTATACCTTTTGCTATACAACTGTTCTTAGCACTCATCTCAACATCTAACAAAGGTCAAGTTGAATAAAAATGTGACCCATAGACAAAGGTAACTCTCATTCCTCATCAAAGAAGCATCTTTTTTGTAGCAGCATCAGGAGACCATTACAGAAAGGCACAACTGTTCAAAACACAGAAGCCAAATGACTGTGGGATGCCTATCCCCAGATGCTACATCTATAACACAACTCCTGTGCCCTACATTTCAGGGAACATGGCAGAAGAGAGAGTAGAAAGATTGCAATAGCCAGAGGACCAGGAAGTC
>JAQHUG010000005.1:20446649-20494713 GCA_028555095.1 Dicrostonyx torquatus | reverse complement strand
ATGACCTTCATGGCAACTGGCTGGCTGGCAGGCATGGCACTTAAGCAGAAACTGAGAACTTACGTCTGACCCAGAAGCATGAAACAAGAACGGCGCTAACTGGAAATGCCCTGGGCTTTTGAAACCTCAAAGTCTGCCTACCCTCCAACCCCTCTTCCAACAAAGCCACACCTTCTAACCTTTCCAAACAATTCTACCAGCTAGAAAACCAAGAATTCAAACATATAAGCCACTGAGGCCATTCTCACTCAAACCCCACAGTCATTTGAAAACAGAGAAGATTTTAAAGCCAAAGGCTAAAGACAGTTGCTATGAGATTCTGTGTTCTGGATATGATATAGCTATTGGGATCCTGAGCACACAGCTGCTGTGATTAGGTTCACAAGAACCACAGAAGACTGGGCCGTTCAACATTTTGTCATGAATCGGGGAGGGACTTGTGAAGCTCACCCCTCTCTAAGAAGCTAGTGGCAGCTAATGGTTGGGAGAAGAGCTTCAGGGATGTAGTCACTTCTCCAGGAAATAGATCTTCACTCATGCTCATATATGTAACCATAATTAAACTCACTGAGATATAAAGGTGTGTAGATATGCGTGCACATGTGCATGCATGCACGCACGTGCACATGCACAAACACACAAAAGTAGGGGAGGGGCTACTTGCAAAGTCGAGTGTCTGAAGGAATGAGAGAGAGATAACACAGGGAAATGGAGGGTGAATAGATTGCAACATGTTGTATGTATGCATGAAATGTCAAAAATAATTTTTCAACAAGATACAACATAAAATGACTTCTAAAGCTAGCATAAAATGTTTAGTGTTCTTCATCAAGAGGATAACTAAATTAAACTATTAGTTTTTTGTCTATTAAGTTTGCAAAACTAAACCTACACAAAACAACTGACAAAGGAACCAGCAATATCAATATGTTATTGTAAATGTATATATCAATAGTTTCTGTTTTGTGTATGTGTGTGATGTCTGTGTTTTCTTATTTGTATGCAAAATACTTGCACTAAAACACACAAAAAAAATGGCGTCTCTTATACCCAGAGAAGGAACTAAGGAGTGGGAGCTGGGTTTAGATATGTAGTAATATAGAGACATTTTAACATATAACAATATGTCTTTGAATCATGAATCATACTAATATATTTATTTAACAAAAACATAAATGAAATAAAGGCATTTATAAATAAAAATGACTAATCTCTATCATAGTGATGGTTGTACATGTCTATTTATAAGTTAAGACTTACCAAATTGTACATGTTAACTATAAATGAATAGAAGATGTAGTCTACATATATGTAGTATATAATACAGTATACTATAAAGATACTTAAAAAATAGGGTGAGCTAAGAAAAGATTGACTATTCAATCAACGAAATATTTTGCTGCCATTTTAGAAAAACAAACAGAAAGTTAATTTCTTACATTATAACAAATTCCAATTGGTTGGAAACAAGACCCTATTAAAATATTGGAAGACCCTGGACCAGCGTCTAACACTCCACTTTGGAAACAGAGGCAGAAGCATTACTTCAAGTGCCTTCAAAGTCAGTTCCAGACCAGCCAGGGCTATAAAAGAAACAACCTCTCAAAAACAAAAATAAAACTAAGGCCTGTGTGGTGGCTCACGTCTTTAATCCCAGCACTCAGGAGGGAGAGGAGCGTGGATCTCTAACTTCAAGGCCAGAGTGGCCTACAGAGTGATTTCCAGGACAGCGAGGGTCCCTGTCTTGAAAACAGAGAAACAAACAAATAAATGAACAAAAAATTGAAATAAAATATTGGAGAGTATGGTATGCTTTTATAGCTTGTGAATGGTGGAAGCCTTGCCAAGAAATATTCAAAACCCAGAAGCCATAAATAGACAAGGAAGAATAAGAGATTCCTCTTATACCACATCAAGCTTCCAACATGAAGGGGAAAGAACCCTCATAAATGAAGCTGATCTCCTTGATAGTACAACACTTTGCATAAGAAGCACAAGCATGAAGAATGTAAATTCACAGGCAGCAGGGTCCTCCGCCTGTCTGCCTTGCATAATAGCACAAAGTCAATCACAGAGGTACTCCAAATACAGATGTGTACTTTCTGCTTTGTTTTTAAGATTTATTTTTAATTACGTGTGTGTGTGTGTGTGTGTGTGTGTGTGTGTGTGTGTGTGTGCATGTGGGTACCCAAGAAAGAAAGCCAGAGACATTGAATCCCCTGTAGCTAGAGTTAGAGGTTTGTGAAAAGACAGCATGTAACAGGACCCACATGGAGGGGTTTTCTATTGGGGGGGGGAGAATTGGGACAGAGGGGGAAGGGAAGGGAAGGGAAGACCGGCCTCTGGTGACAGGAGTGGCAGAAGAGAAGAGGAGGAGGGGGAGAAGGAGGAGGAAAAGGAAGAGGAGGAGGAGGAGGGGGAGAAGAAGAGGAGAGAGGGAGAGAGAGAGAGAGAGAGAGAGAGAATTCCAACATAGGGAATTTGCACAGGAGGTGCTCTTAGTGGCTGCAGCTGAGGATGCACTGTGTCAGGATCCCAAGGGCAGGCCAGTACAGATGCCTGAATACTAACACTGCCTCCATCCATGAAGGAAAAAATAAGATGGATTTTATTAAAATGTTCACGAATAAATGTACAATGCTTTTCCTTCCCAAATTCAGAGGCCCACAGGTTCTAGCCACACAGTTTGGAAGGTTTCTGTGATACTGGGTTCAGCATTCCAGGGAAAGATCTTGATGTAATCTAGAAAGACCAAGAATAGCAAATTACAAAATGCAAACTCCAATCAAGTTGTTATCAATCAAGTTGTTTAAGATAAAGAAACAAACCACCAGCCAGGCGGTGGTAGCATACACCTTAATCCCACCACCTGGGAGGCTGAGGCAGGAGGATCTCTGTGAGTTTGAGACCAGTCTGATCTACAAGAGCTAGTTCCAGGACAGACTCCAAAGCAACACAGAAAAACCCTGTCTCAAAAAACCAAAGAAAGAAAAGAAAAAAATAAATAAAAAGAAACAAAACCCCTAAGCATTGCCTTATGTGATCACATAGCCTTATCCCTCAAACACAGGACAAAGAAACCCTAAAGAGTATCTGAGTGAGGCAATCACTTAAAGTCCAACCTCACATCTCCTGATCAAAGACCCTAAACAATGGGCAACACTGTAAACGGATACGTGAGCTCCAAGCATTGCCTGGGAAAGCAACTCAAAGATGGTTTAGGTGATACAGTTACATTTTCATCAGGTTTGTATCTAAACTACTGGAGAGGTTTAAATTTAAATACAGGAATGGCAGAAATCAGACCTACTACATTCTATAGATGTTCTGGGCTTAGGAAGCATGTGAGACTCTGCAGCATCTTAAGTTCTTTTATGGTCAAGATAATTGGCATTTTAGACACCTCTTAACTCCTTTCTTCATGACTTCACAGTCCATTTCCTCTGCCCCCAAATCTTCTTTGTATACCCAGGTGAAGACTCAACCCCTGATTATTTCTTCTCTGGATACAGTCAGTCACATCCCATTCAAGCACTGTGGATACTCTGGTAAAAACTAAATCTAATCTCTAACCATGCCTCTCCCCTGAATTCTTTCTTCTGTGTCTACAGTCTACCCAACTTCCCTGTTTGATTGCCTTGTTTGCGTTTCCTGACCACGCCCTGCCTATTCCCCAAATCAGTAAATTACAACTACATTCCTCTAGTTGCTCAGGCCAAAACTCCTTGATGTCATCCTTTTAGAGCCAATAAATGCTTAAGACAATTTGGTAACAATATGAAGCGGAATAACAGAGCCTGGCAATTTATTATACCAGCTTTTGTCGTTTTCTAGTAAGTTTGAAAGCACAATGTTAAAATAACTCCATTTCACTTCCCTTTTTTCCATCCCATTTATTTATGAATTGTCTCAAATGCCAGACATTCTCATGCTTTCTTGGCACATCTACTCGGAGCTTCAAATTCCTTGTGAGTGACAAGTCCCAAGTGGGGAGTGCCAAGCCTCATCTCTCTAGAATGTGGTGCCACCTGGACATCACCGTCTGGAGATTGGAGAGGCCCCACAACAGGGCTCTTCATGGCCTAAGCCTTCAGATTCTGTTCACATCAGCTAAACCCAGGCCTAAAACCTCAGCTTTACTCTTCAAGATTCCCCTTTATAGCCACTGCTCACCACAGAGGCAATGACTTCTGTACCAGGGTGCCAGGCCCTGAAGACTTAAGGATTTGTGGCGGATTTTGTTTTGTTTTTCTGTTCCTACTGTCTAAATGAAATGCTTGCGGCAGCCCCAGAACAGCAGGATTGACTGGAAAGCCCTACTTTTGTAATTGTTTGTTTGGGGGTTTTGTTTGTTTGTGGTTTTTGTTGTTGGTCTTACCTTTTGCAGACCCGGTTGGCCTGAAACTTGTAACAGTCCAGGCTAGCTTTGAACTTGTGGTGATCCCCTTGTCTCTGCCTTTCAAGGGCTGGCATCACCGTGTTCCTCAGTAAATGGCTTCTTGGTGGAGCCAGTTCCAGAAGAACTGGGATTTGCCTGGAAAAAGACAAGCAACAGGAAGTTACCTTCTGCAAGCCTTTTCCCGTACACCGTCCTGTACAAGTCAGCAAGAGCAAGCCCCAGGCTAGGATCTCACTGATACTGCATTTAATCTTTAAACTTCTCTAAAAAGCATGAGAAAGAGCCCTGGAGGAATCTGAAATCAGATAAAAGGAATAGCTCTAACTCCAAAATTTGGAAAAGATAGAAATCCCAGCAGCCTTCTATCTAAAGGACAGATGGTACTCACTGTATCTAGTTGTGAGGGGTTAGTTCATTTTAAATCAAATATCATGACTAAAACCATTGCATATAACAAAAACACTGCTCTAGGTAGCAAAGACTTCACGCAGTCTTTTCTGCCTGAGTCTGAAATGTTGGTGGTTGTTATTCTTTGGTACGTCTATTATTCTCATGAAGGGCTTCTTCTAATGGAACAGAAGCAAAACCAAGGGTCTGACCAAAACCTGGCTACAAAATGGTGGGAGAAGGGGAGGGAGTTTGGTGGGAACAGCCGAACAATCCCCATTTGCTGTCCATCACTGGTCTCTGCTCATTTGCCTGATGGAGGCTGGACAGCTCTTGGACCATTGCTGCAAGTTATGGCAAATGCTGGGGGAAACCCAAGCTTTCTACGGTGTGCATCTATACAAACCTGCCCTCGATCTTCTAAACGTTGTTATCGTCTACTGAAGGATTAAGGTATATTTGATATATTTGCTTCTTTCATGTTACTTTCCATCCTGTACTCTCATAAATAGTATAGTGCTCTCTCCACCCCACCCCCATATATCACACAGCACTTTTCTCTCTTTTGATATGCAAACAGAGCACATTCTATGTCTTCTGCTGGGCCCTTCTCAACTCTGTCTTTGCTCCTGATATCCCCTCCCCATCAGAAATGCCTTTCTTTGGTGTTCCTAACTCTGAGAACTGGGGGAAAAAACTTCCACCTTTTGGGTTCCATCTGAAATGCTGTCTTTTCTATGAAATCTTTATTTCCCCCTCCATGACCTTTCTCCTGCTCGCCTAGGGAATTTTAATTTAATAAACTTTTAGTACTTTATTAACTCATTTTTGAAAATACAAGTATTGAATGTGTTCATTAGGAGCCATGAGATGTTTTTATAGAGTGTATAATGTTTAAATGGGGTTAGATTATTTATTCCTCAAACATGGATTGTTCATAGTGAAAACATTCAAAACTCCTCTCTTCTGGGCTTGTGAAATGTGCAGCCCTGTTGTCACCTGTGATATTCACCCCAGGGAATTTATCAGTCTCTCCAATCAGGGCTTCCTCTGTCTTTATCTCCTTGCCTGTTTTCCTGCTCTGTTGTAAGATCCTTGAGGACTGCAAATACATTGGCCCCCTCTACATCTCATCTTCCCTCCACTGCTTTGGAGAGCCAGGGGAGTTTTCAGAACCCTGAGGGTGGTATTTCCACTGAGAATTTTATCTCAATGAAGTAAAGTTGTAGGGCACCAAGGCGCCTGAGCCTTGAGAGGTGTGGGGTGGGTCCCGGCGCCACCAACGCTCCAGCAGCTTCTGGCCTTGGCAGTTGCTAATTCTAGGAATCCCAGTTCCTTCATTGATAAAGCATTGACTAGCAATAAGATTGTTGTGACTGCGAAGGAGGCAAATATAAAGGGCTGGGCACAGTGCCCCGCATAGAAGAAACTTAATGCATGGTCGATATTTTTATGGTTATTACAGTATTCTTAACATTAAGCTTCTGTACAGAAACCAAAATATTCATAGCACATGTTAACCACTTTAAGCAAATTGGTCTGGAGAAGAAATTTTCGCTGGTCCTGCCAATTCCATCTTCTAACCCTGCTCTGAGGAGCAATCATTCGTGGGCGTGCTGCTGACCAGAACGAGAACGTGAGTCTGGTGTGTAGCTTCAAATTTCTACTGGTTTGTTTAACAGGAGCAAAGGAAACAGGTGCGATTAACTTCAGCATGCACCTGTTTTCAATGAGAGTCATGTTCAAGATCATCCTGTCCCTGCAGCATCTCAAGGATCTTTTCCTTTCCTATTTGGCAAGTTCAGTTCTCCATTGCTTTTTCCTACGATTGTCCAGTTTTGCCTGGTGACCGGTACCTTGTCAGGTTGGATGCCTACATGGACAGCTGTGCGGGTTCCCTTTCCTGCTGTTCTGTTTAAAGGTAAAGGACATTTTTCTTCCTGTAAACCTGGCCTGCGTGGCTAGTCTGCTGATGTTTACTGTCCGCACGCAACCAGAGCTACATTCTTTTGGAGGGGTGTAGGTTGGACATTGTACTTCCGTCCCAAGTCTTTGCAAAGAGAAGACACCAGCTTCCAGCTGTGAATGGGGTGCTGAAATGCCTCGCAGGGTTCTTGCTTCAGTCAGGAGGTACCAGGGGATTGATTGACATTTCCCTTCTGCAGCCAGCCAAGAACATCCTTTCTTCACCTTGGCAGCTGCTACTCTAGCAATGGATGTAAAAGAGAATGGTGACATGTTCTGTTTAATACAGCACAATAAAATAGCATCATTATACTATAAAATCAACACAAATGGTTGTTAAGGAGACAGTGTGCATTTGGGAAGGACTGTGTTCAAAACCCAACATGTGCTTCACATCAAACAGAGTATCTCAGTTACCAACTGAATTCAAATCCCAAGTGATAGGCAGTTATCGTACTGAGTTCCATAACTTCATAGCATTACATGCAAATCTCCTGCCTCATAAAGAAATCCTGAGGTCCCAGACATCTACACAAGGCAACTAGTATCACAGTATGTTTTTCTGGAAATGCTTAGCACTCAGCCACCAAACTTAGATTCTGTTCTTGGTGCTGCCATTCACTTAGTTGACTTCGGGCAAACTAATTTTTTTGTTACATTTCTCTCACCTTCATCCTGGGATTGAATGGGGTCCCAAGGCCATAAAACATGTGATCGCCTCTCAAACTGCTCTGCTTTAATACACCCCATTCTTCCTGTTGTACAAGCAACTGGTCACCTGCCTTAATTTGACTTCTGCAATTTATGATCTTCCTTTGGTGGGGAGGCAGCTGGATGGGGCTCGCCTTTGCAGCCTCAGTAACCGGAAGTGAGTTATCTCATGAAGGTAACATTATTAATGTACATCCTTAATGTAGCCAGCCCAGAATATGCTTCTTTCCCAAATCTTTTAGTCTATCGTCCATCTAGACTTGGTGGAAGATGGGACTTTTGCTCAGGAACACAACATAAATCTTAAATGTATGTTTTAGCACATAAACCACATAAACTAACTTTATTCTAACCTTCCCTGCCCCACCCCCATCTCCCACCCTCCCACCTCGTCCCCATTGCTATAACAGCATCCGAAGACCAAAACTCATTTCAGTCACTGAGGTTGATTCGTGATCAAGACCCAGACAGTTTCTCCCATCCCCCCTGCTTTCTCAACTCAAAGCTGTATTTTCTGTTGCTTAAAAATTTGCATATTTTCTCAGTGCCTGTTTCTGATTCACAATAAACAATGCTCAGACCTCCTGCCAAAAAAATGTCCAAATGCGAAAAATAGTTGCTATAATAGTCGTTTTTGTGATGGCAACTTTGAGCTGTGTGCTTTTAAATTATAATTACTTTTTTTCCTTACAAAAGATGTGTATCTGTCTTGATTGCTGTAATTATGATTCTATACCCGCAAACAGTTATAAAAGACTCATGTCATCGCCCTGCCTCCTGAAACCCTTGCCTTTCAACAAGCTTTCTCTGCTGGCTGTATTATGTTGTGTTCAATTTGCAGCCGAGCAACCTAATGAAGAGCTATTAATTATTGAGCATACACAAAAATGAATGTCCCTAACTGGGCAGTGGTGGCGCACACCTTTAATCCCAGCACTCAGGAGGCAGAGGCAGGCAGATCTTTGTGAGTTCAAGGCCAGCCTGGTCTACAGAGTGAGTTCCAGGACAGGCTCCAAAGCTACACAGAGAAATCCTGTCTTGAAAAACAAAACAAAACAAAAGAATCAACCAAACAAAATAAACAAACAAAAACAGAAAAGTAACTAAACAGACCAAAGAAGGAATGGCATGCCCATTGTTAGCATAATGCGATTTAAAATTGTAAAAGGGACTTGAGACAAAGAATCTAGTTGAATCTAAACTTTATAGGTGACACTCAAAATTAGAAGAGGGGACATGCAGTTTTGTGATTGAAAACACCACAGGACCAAGAGTCAAAGGACTCGTATTCTAAACCTCAACTTGACACAAGAATTATGGCAAAACTTGGCTTGACTTCCTTGTTCATCTGTTCCCAAACTGTGATGCGCAGAATCAACCCAGAGACTCGAAAACAAGAGAAAGAGCTAACAGAAGGAGGCTTGAAGTGAACACTTCACTCATTCAGTTAGAGCAGCCTGCCTGTGTGTATTTTCCACGGCAATGATCAAGAGAGGAACACTTGGCTGTTTTTCCTTCTTGAAGTTTGATGTTTACAGTTATGCTTTCCTCAGGGGTTAGAGTCGCGGGTGGACAGGGTGGGAATGACTTTAGAAATGTATGCCCAAGGGTCTTGAGAGCACGGTGGGGCAGGGGGCGGGGAGACACACAGCAACTCTGCTAGATTTGGGAAAGACATGGGGATGAGAGGGGCTTAGAGTTGACTCCCTGGAATAAACACAGATGAAGAACCTTCATTTTCTTTACTTTCTTTCCTACCTGTCCTTAATAAAAGCTACTAAAGACTTCTTTTAAAAGAAGAAAGACATTGAAGTTCCAAGAACTTTTTAAGCAGAACCCCTCTTTCACTATAATAATCCTGGGGAAATTGCTTAATCTCTACAAATCTCCATTTCCACTTCTGGGCCCACAGGACCAGTATTAACAGAAAGTATCTCCAAAGTATTATCATGTAGATGAAATTAGATGGTGTCTTAGTTAGGATTTTACTGCTGTGAAGAGACACTATGACCACAGCATCTCTTATAAAGGAAACTATTTAATTGGGACTCACAGGTTCAGAGGTCTAATTCATTATCATCATGATGGGACATGTGGCAGTACCCAGGTAGACATGGTGCTGAGAAGTAGTTGAGAGTTCTATATCTCAATCAGCATGCATCAGGAAGAGAGAGAGAAACTAGGCCTGGCTTGAGCGTCTGAAACCTCAGAGCCCACCCACAGTGACACATTTCCTTCAACAAGGCCACACCTACTCCAACAAGGCCACTCCTCCTAATAGTGCCACTCTCTATGAGCCTATGGGGCCATTTTCATACACACAGAGATGGTGTGTATAAAATACTAATAAAAGGAGAGAAGGAATGGCTCAGTGGTTAAGAGCACTTGCTGTACCTTCAGAGGTTCAGTTGGGTTCCCAGTACTCACATTAGGTAACACACAACTGCCTGTAACTCTAACTCAAGGGGATCTGATGATCTCTGTCCCCTATGGCACCCACATATGCATAAAACAAAAATAAAGTAAATCAGTTTTCTTATTAAACTTCTAACAAAGCTGGAAACCCCTACAGTTATCATTTGCTCCTTTATTCTTTCACAGTAACTCAAGACTTCAGTACTATAGACATTTAGCTTGTGTTAAACAACTGGAGAAAATATACTTTACAATATAAGTAATATTAATAGTAATAATGGAATCTGTACTACAGAGTAGACCCCCTTTCAGCTTTTCTATAAAGGAAATCCATTGGGATTTATTAAAGTCATGATTCTGTTCAACGCTTAATAATTTTTTTAATAAAAATGATTGACATAACTTCCCACTGTTTGGGTATCTATCTGTTTAAGGGGCTCATCTTTTTCATTTCCTCCCTTGTATAGGGGTCCTCTGCACCCCTACCTTTGCTTCTTAAACCACATAAAAGATCAAACCATTAAGTTATGCCAAAGACTCATGCTAGTAATAAAAAGGAGCACAGTGGCCAGGCCAAATGGCCTGGAGAGACAGTATCCTTAAGAAGCAGCCTTGACTCCTTATCATTGACGCCTTCAAAGCCTTTGACGTCATGAGATCTTCATCCCTCAATAGAATACAAGTTTTTATGCGTATGTGAAACCTTCTTTTGTTTTCATTTCTCTTTTCCTAACTCAAGGGTTGCTCATATATCCCACCTAAAATTAAAATTACCCATGTGCTTATACTTTATGGCTCCCACTACCTGAAAGTATAGTTCAAGGTCTTCTGAGAGAGTGGATTGAGTCTAGGTCTTATTCTAAGGCCTAGACCAGCTTGGAACTCACTATGTATACAGTCTGATCCTAAACTCTGGGCTATCACCCTGCCTCAGTCTCCCTAGTACCAGGACTTACAGGCATGAGACAGGGCACCTGGTTCAGTTTAAGGTCTTTAATGTGATGCTTTGGCCATCCTTGCTTCTTCTCCAGAAAAATGCCCATCCTACCCACAATGCTGTTCTGCCAGTGCTGGTTCCATGATTTCACATCCTGCAGGAGTCCACATAGCTCCCACACTCATCTCGTTCTCAGTCTTATTAGCAAACTAACCAGCTACTGGGGCTCCCCATGGAATTCCCATAATGCTCTCTGGTCTGCTGCATAATGTTTATGTATGTGTGGTTATGAAAGAAGCCAACATTTGGAGCACAGTGCTTGCTCCATATTGGCTGGATGAATTCACAAATGTATACATGACAAACTAACTAACCTCTGCAGTTAGAACAGTGGCATTTTTCAGTCTTCATATGGTTTTTAAAATGGAATTTAGTCAGTTAAAGCTAACAGCCTGGAGTTCACCACAGATATTTCTGGGAAATGTGTGTATGTACGTGACAAAATGGAAATCTACCTTCAGCCATGCATCTACTCCTGCTCTCTCGAGTTGATCTACAGTTATGTTCTGGGGGCCTTCTCATTGTCTTAACAGTCCTGATTTCCAAACTGTGAGAACAGACCCTGCTTAGGAGACAAAAATTCCTACTGAAACTAAGCGATCGAGGAAGGAGATACTCAACAAAGCTTAAGTTTTCTTAATTAACTTCCTTCAGGGGGCAGGGGACAAAAACCAAAAAGCACTTCACAGAGTTAGATGATGGGCTCCCACAGCCCCGTAGGTGTCAAGGTCAGCATTTCCGGTCACCATCACTCACACTGCAGGCCAGGTAACAGGGTGCTTCCTTATAGATGCTCTGCGGTCACATTATCCTATTTCTCCCAGGAAGAAGAATTCTCCTGAACCACAGGCTGCCGTCGCATGCTCACAAGAAAAATTTGACCTCAAAGGAACAGGATTTGCTACCATGTATGTTTGTCTGGGGGGTTTATTTGCCTTAGTCTGGAACTCCAGTACTAATGCTTCCTGGGCTCTGTGTCCAGTCTCTAAATGTAATACAATGGACAGACGTTTGCCCACAATGCCTTGATCTTTCATCTATTTGATGTGTCTATGAAGAGAGGAAACCATTTTAAAGTTCAACATCCTGCTTATAAAGCAGAGGGGCAGTGGGAGAAATACGCAGACCAAATCCAGGTTGCCCCAGGACATTATTGTTAAAGTTTTCCAAACAAGTAGTGCCCAGAAGAAGTAATTCCCAATATTTGGCCTGGGTCCAAACCTTGCAGTTCATATGAACTCTGAATCAAAGCTCTTTGCATCTCATTTTCTCATTAGCTTTTATTACAACCAACAAAACTTTCAAGGGTGAATTAATTCCTTTCTCTATGGACGCCAGACTCCTATGCTGTTTGCACAAATTGGAATAATAAAATTGTTTTAGCCAAGCTTTAGGGATTTGGAAAGGATAAAGGAAAGAAAGAAAGAAAGAAAGAAAGAAAGAAAGAAAGAAAGAAAGAAAGAAAGAAAGAAAGAACGAACCAGGCTGCTTCCTCTGAGTGGTTTTCCATGACCTTTTCTTGTTGGCCTGGGAGGTGGGCAGTGTGAGCAGAAATGTTAGGGGTTTGAAACTCCACCTAAAATTATCCCATTTCTCTTTAAAGTTTCCTTGAAATGCAAATCATGTACAGTTTTTTAAAAAAAAACAAAAGTGAGCATAGTAATTCCAAACGCACGACTCAGGAGAAAATGATGGTCTCTGTTCTTATGGCCTCCATTATGCATCCAAGCTACCAACAGAAAAACAACTAGCTTTGGTTTACCACAGAAAGTGGTAAATCAGTGATATAATCTCTTAGATGATATTAGCCATTCATAAGACTTGCTTAATGTTCCCTGTTCATCAGGCACAAGACAGGTAGGTGTCCTGCCCTCAAAGAACTTACCATTTGGTTGAGAAGCCCAGACTTGACATGATCTGAAAGCGAAGGACACAGGGCAAGGCAAGGTCTAATTAAGTGTTAAGCAACAGGTGTGGATGTTAAGGCATCTGAGGGATCAGAGGAGAGGGAAGATCACCAAGGGCTAAGACTGACAAGAGACTGTCTTTTCATTAAATTATTGAAGTGGTGTCAAATTAGGAAGTTGTTAAAATCGCTGCTAATTTGTCATATCGGGCACTCATACAGTTCACCATGACTTTCCAAAGCATATATATGAACAATTAAAGGCTAGCAGAGAACATTTCCCTCCCCCCCAGGCCCCAGAATTTGCTAATGAGGAACAAAAATATGTACTTTGCTGTTGGATGACAAACACAAAAACTGAGCAGACTTCACTTGAGGAATTTAGCAAATGAGTTGATAGAACGGGGCCGTGATTTGGGGTATGTGTTAGGTTTCTAATGAGCCTTTTTCTTCCACCTAAACCAGTTTTTAAGTTTACAAGGGAGGGGTAAGTCACTCTCAACAATTCACTTTCAATTTATAGGGTTTTTTTTTTGGTGTGTGCAGTCCATTTTTCCTTTTGAGAATGGCCATAGTGTGATTCATGCCTTTAATCCTAGTACCTGGGAGGCAGAGGCAGGTGGAGCTCTTAAATTTGAGGCAAGCCTGGTCTACTGAACAAGTTCCAGAACAGCCAGGGCTACACAAAGAAACCCTGTTTTGAAAACTCAAGAAACAAACAAACAAAAACAAAAAGGCAAAAAATAAAAGTAAAAAAGAAAGAAAGAAGGAGAAGAAGAGAGAGAGAGACAGAGAGAAAGAAATGGCCAGGAAAGCAGCAGTTGTAGTCTCAAAACCAGGAAAGATTTCTAACTCCTAAAAATGGAGAAGTGGATGTTCAGCATCCTTTAGAGGGAAGCAGCTGATAGCAACTTTACCTTTGGAAATCGTGAGTGCATTTGCATGCTTGCTCTTAAAACACCGTTTACTTTATAGTTTGGCAGTGATCCTGGTACTTCTGTGTTTCTTACCTTTCTGTCTGCAAAGCAGGCAGCCAGAGCTCAATTAGATTTGTCATATAGGAGCTTTAAACTACTAATGTAGGGGCATGTCTCACCTTGTGTTTTGAGTAATTTTATACAAGTTGAGAGGGCGGCGGTAAGTATTCTCCTCTCTATACTTAACTGTATTCAGGATCCTTCCAAGAAATGTCAATTATGTCCCCAGTGCTAAAAGGGGTGGTGGGGGAAGCACACAACAGTTGTATGAGCAGGCAAAAGAACACCCTCTGACGTCTCCTGAAGGGGAGGAAACCTGAAATAAAGTGAGGTAATTAAATACGGCCCTGGATAAGTCTTCCTAGCGTTCTAATCGGGACTTCCACTGTCCAAGTATGTGTGCGTTTTAGTTTTCGATTCTTCCAGGTTCTGATTTTGCATTTCTAATAAAAGTGAACTGACAGAGCGTGAAAGAGTTCTAACGAGCAAAACAAAGCGAGCGAGCGTGTACGCTTCTGGTGTGCCAAGATTAATCAATATTCCGGAGAGCTCGGGCTCCCCTCCTCCCCCTGCTGTTTTCATTTCCCCACTCCCCCTTTCCCCAGCCCAGGCTCCGCCCCTTTTCTTAAGTTGCCTGATAGTAAGTGGCGGTTTCCGAGCACATGCAAGTTGTCAGGGCTAGCCTGCCCCGCCGCTCGCTCGCTCAGCTATTACTCGGAGCTACCTGCTGGGAAATTCACCTTGATACTGCCTGGGGTGTCTTCCACCCGTCGCAGAATCAGAAAAGGTAAGCGCAGCCTCCTGTGTTCTGCGGGGCTCAATTTCGTGTCCCATTTTTCTGTTCGCCAAGCGGCGGAGTAAAGCTAGCCATGTTGGTAGGTAAGGTCCTGTTAGGACTGAGTGCCGCCAGCGTGTGCTAATTAGCCGAGCCCAGTCCGCTCTTGATTTGAAATTCAGTCGTTCAAGGTGGACTGGGGTAAAGGAGGTCCGAGATCTAGAAACGAAATCAAGATTGAGCTGATGTATTTTAAGGGGAACTGACGGGTTAAGGACATCAGAACTCAAGAGTTTTTTTTTTTTTTAAAAAAAAAAAAATCTGGACTCTCCTCTCTCCATTTCTTCCCCACTCTCTAAGCTTTTAATCTAGTGTAAAGTCATAAACACGTTGCAGGTTTTACTATCAATGACCTCAACCTGCAATTTTATTTAAAAGTCAAACTGTTAAATCTTTTTTTTTTTTTTTTTTTATAAACACGTTGCAGGTTTTACTATCAATGACCTCAACCTGCAATTTTATTTAAAAGTCAAACTGTTAAATCTTTTTTTTTTTTTTTTTTGCACCCTTGGATTTACCGAAAGACCGCAAGCGCCTGGGTTGCAGCTGCCTCCCCCACAGACGCACACGCTGGCTCTGACTTTGCCAGATACACAGGTCCACAGGCAAAACTGATCATCGCCAAAGACTAGGGATTAAGAATTTTGCACAGCATCGGGAGGAAGCCCATGATTTCCAGCAAGGAAAATAATTTAGTCGTTTGTATTTGAATAACCTAAGAGCTCTTTAAAAGAAACCAGAAACCACACGCTGTAATGTTTGGAATGAAAACTGGTTTCTCTCATCTGTTGCAGAAATCCTAAATTTCAAAATATGGAGACAGCAGTGATGGTCTCCTTGGAAGACTCGTGTGACTTGCGGGTTTGCCATAAACACAGATGTGGCATTATGCTCTTACTTCTAAAATTATGAAAATGGATTATGATTTCTGATAATGTATAGATGTGCTTAGGGCAGTGTGCTTATTTCATGGAAAAAGTTACCCTGTAAAAGCCTCAAAAGCATTTCTACTATCCCCTGAGCACTTGTGTTCCTTTTATGACCGTATTTACAAGTTAATCTGTTCATGTTTCTTTCTTAGTGAAATTAATAAATAAAACTAGTCACTACGTATGTCAGTGACCACACATGTCAATATCTCAAACATCTCAGTTCTTCTTATTGACATAGTTATGTCTTCACCCACATACAAGACGTGAGTTATCAAGTGGAATTTTCTGTGTTCAGTTCAACTGGGCATTTATTGAGTGCGTGGATTGTGCAACGCGCTTGGCTAGGCTCTGAGGAACACAGTGGAAATGTGGGTGCTTGGTTACATCCAACTCTGAAGAACCCCTTACTCATTGAGAGGAAAGAGCAAACTGGAAATTGGAACACAACTTTTTGCTCATCTACTCTAATTGTATGTTCATCTTTATACAGAGTCCAGTAAAATAAACACAATCTAGCCTTATAGTGTAGCTCTCCAGTCTTCAATTTCTAGTTCAATTTACCCAGTGCCATTTTGGTATGAACCAACATTGATTTCTCAGCCCAGGAGGCTGTAAGTCTTGTCTCTGTTCTGTTCTAGTTGTGTTCTCTCACACCAAAGAGGAGATTTCACTTTCTGGGGACAATTTCAAGACACAAGGTCACAGTATTCCTAGAAAGATAAAACATGACAAAAAGCAATGGAGAAGAGCCCAGGATGGGGGGCAGGATGGAGAGATTCCAGCAAGGAGTTCGCAAGCGCACACTTTTGGCCAAGAAGAAAGTGCAGAACATCACGAAGGAGGATGTGAAAAGTTATCTGTTTCGGAATGCTTTTGTGCTGCTCACTGTCACCGCTGTCATTGTGGGTGAGTCATTCCACCAAAACCAAAATTACAAAAGCCTGTATCCTGTTTCTCTGGGACCTCTGAATGCCCGGGAGTGTTATCAGACAGACTGATTGTAGGTATTCAAATCGATAGTTCAGGATCTCTGCATTTGAAGAGGTTTCCTGCCCTCCCTTCCCCCCACAAGAAAAAAAAACAGCAGTTTGTTGAGAGTCATATATGCTAATCAGAAAGAATTGTTGGTAAGCGTTAAGTTCATCCATTGATTGTGTAGATAAGATAAATAAATGCTTTCCCAAGTCATGTGAGGATAAAGGCGTGACTATTGAATCATTTAGGCACGAGTAGTTAAATACTAACAAAAACAAATCTAAGCAGGTTAGACAATGTCACTTTTTCTTAAAACTGATTTATACAATTAGTGTACCCAAGATGAATCCTGAACCTCTGGTAGTAATTATATCCTAGCTAGTGCCGACCTGAAGCTGAGTATCAGTGCTTAAAATTGGAAGTCAGGTCTGCCCTGTGTTTGCATGCTCTCATTCAGTGACTTGGGAAGGTAAATTGGGAAAGTGTTAACACAGGTCTCATTCATTCATTGCCTCATAGAGCCTGCCATAGCTGGCTACGTCATTTTTTAAATATTTCAGTCCCTTACTAATTTAGGATTGGTTGATGGCAATCTGTATTAATAAAACTTCGGTTTATTTGGTTTAAAGCTATTTGAAGTTTTAGTTTATTACTTATAGACAACACAGTTCTTACCTTAAAATACAGACGAAAATATTAACTATCTGAAATTTTTGATGAAACCAGTTTAGGCATCCTTAGGCTAGAAACATAAACCAATATACTAAGTCCTCAAATAAATTTCTACCAATTAGCCACCAAAAGGCACTCATGTAAAATTTTAATTGCTGCTTTGGAATTAGCCAAGAAATCCATAAATTTTAAAGAATGAATGACTTCATAAAAATTAAGAAGCTTGTATAACATATGGATATAACCTTGTCAAGAGAGTTGACTTTATGAGTGACAGACGAAGAGAAATACTGCTGGAGAGAAAAGTTTGTCATAAACTTTAGATTTAGCCCATTTTAGCACCTTTGGCTTTTTTCGGTGATTGCTAATTAGTGAGTTTCCGGTTCATTATAGAAATACTCCAAGTGGCATGAACTGGTTGAGCCAGAGAAATAATGGCTTTTCTCAGTAGGTTCCCAGCTTTGGTTCCGGTCCAGGAAGAACAGTTTTAACATATACTGTTAACACACACTGTGCCCTGGTCCTGGGAGTCAAGGCAAGCTGCAATGTTCTTGTCTCCCTCATTTTATGCTCTGAATCACAGTTGTCAAGCAAAGAGACAGCCTAATACTGAGAGTGTTTATTTATGTGAACTAGTCCAGCTACCTTCTGGGAAGGTTCTGTGTGTTCTCGGCTCTCACTTGTGATGGCGGGTATGATACTACAGACATCCCTGGTTTAAGGATGCAAATTTGTCAGAGACCAGGCAGTTGTCCAAAGTCACTATGCTAGAGAAGAGAAATGAAGTCAGCCTAGTGCCAGACATCATCCTCAGAAGTAAAGACTGATCTTACTTTGCTCTGCTGACTACAGACTTGTAGGAGAAATGCTGAGGGAAATGTCACGTGACATGGAGGCCCTTTGAGGCAATATTGTTGCTAATGCAGCATTAGCACTCTACAGTTTGATTGGTTCAGTTAAACTCATGGTCATTCTACAATTAAGTCTCACACCCAATTAATAGATAATCATTGCGTCACATGCTGTGATATGTATGGAGCTCAATGTGTTTGGAAAAAAAGACATAATGAGCTATTCAAAATGGCGGTCTCAAAAACCAGAGTTCAGTCAGTGTGACGAAAACATTTCCGTTAAAGAACAGAGGAATGCAAAGGAGTAGAGTGTGAGCATGGAAGTCGGAATAATAGAGAAGGAAGTCGCTAAACACAGAGAAATAGCCTCACTCCTAACAAGAAAATGCCAGGAATTAAGGGTCTATTCTCTCTAGGGCTCTCGCTTCCTAGCCCAGTGGGGCCTTTCCTCCGACTTGGCGGAGCTGGAGTATATAAGTTGGCTGGATGCCCTCATGGTTGGCTTTACTAGTGGAAACTGAAGGGTTAGAAGCAGTAAGGAGGCCCTAACAAAGAAACACAAAAAGAGCTCATTGATAGTCAGAGGGACCACCAAGTTCACACCAAAGGTCCTGAATAGCAAACAGACAACTTAAAAGCAAACAGATTTAGGAAAAAAAGGAAGAAGCTGTTGGTTATTTTTTGGTAGGTCTTCCTCAGAGGGCCCAGTCGAAACAAGGCCTCCACTTGTCATTGGAGCCCGTGTCTATATTAGCCTTAAACAAGATAATGGGGAAGGAATATGTCTGGACATCAGTTCTTGTGGGGGAAGGAGTCAAGACAGATGCTAGCAAGTGAAAAGGAAGAAGTCATTTCCCCAACATCTGACTGAGAACCATAGGTTTTAGTTTCCAGATAGGCATTGTCAGCTTTCAGGAAAAGATGTTTAAAAGTTTATCCATTTTGTCTTTTTTTTTTCTACTAAGGCACATTTAATCTGAAAATGAACACTAGACAAAAATATTGTGGACTAGGGAAAGAGTCATGTGGATTCATGACTCCAGGATAAAGCAGAGAGTTGTAGTTATTTTACCATCATGTCCTCCGCAAGTATGAGCATGTGCAGCTGGGTGCCATTTCTAAGCAGGGGCAAGGTGTGAACCTGTTGTGCCATGGTAAAGCCTCATAAAACCGAGGGAAATTGGCAGTGTAGCAGAAGACAGCAGCAAGCACCGAGTCCCTTTGGAAGGGTTTGAGTGGAAAGCCTTAGACAACATGTATTTTTCTCAGCCACTGCAGACGTTTGTTTGACAAAAGGAACACAGTAAGAAGGGTGGCTGTTTCCCTTCTTCTAGAAAACACTTTGTCATTTCCAACTGTGGTTAATTATGTTAGAGTGACCTTGCATCTTGCTAAAAGAAAGGGAAAGTTCTTTGTCTTATGGAAGACTCCGAATGTGACCATGTCAAGGGAATGTGCTTTCGCACAACTGCAAGGGATTGGAACCTGAGCATAGCAATGCCTGGATCAATACAGTGCTCTGCCTGATGGAGATGACACAGGAAGCATCTTCACTCACTGCTGGTCTTGCTGTGGACACGTACACACACACAAAGTGTGTTGGCGTCAGCGCAGCCTTTACTTGAGTTTGAAAGAAAAGAAAATATATTGAGTACATTTTTATAAATCATTTCCTCCCATTCTCTAACTTCTTTTGGCAATAAACTTAAGTAGACAAAAATTCAGTGTAATCCAATAACATCTCAAAGCAGTGTCCATTGTGGATGCCTCTTGGGACAGGTGCCTCTTGGAATGGATGTCTGGAGAGTTGGATGAAAGGTGTATTACTTTTCTCCAATTAAGTGAACAGTTTGAATTTTGTATCTCATATATATATGTGTGTGTGTATATATATATATATATATGCTATATAAATATATATACTACTGACTGTTACCTTCTCTCTAGTAAAGTAATAAATTAAATTACTTATATAAAAATTCAATGTTATTCACCAATTTAACAGTCACTGAAGGTTGTGTATTTGGTCCTGTGCCTTGCAGTGGGTTTCCCAGATCTTGGGTAATTTACTGAGAGGGATGGATGAAAAGCAAGATGAAAAACGAATATACAAGAGTCAAAGGTTGCAATAGAGAAGTTTGTAGTCTGAACCTTTAAAACAAGATAGCACGCACATTATGTGATAGCAGACGGCCTCTTTGTCTGCTGGCAACCCGGAGATTCCATTTTCTCCGATCACCGCTTTTGATAAGAAATGTATCTGGATTCCTACAGTAGCTGTATTAGTCTATATCTGTGTGATCCTAAACAAAGTATTTAATGTCTCCAAGGCTTGGTGTCCCCAGCTTTCATCACAGTCAGATTCAGCTCACAATGTCAGCCATCTCTCATGCTGGTTGTCACACCCTCCTCTGGATTAATTTTGATTAAACATCACACCAGGGAGGAAAGCACTTTTACCTTCTTGTTTTATAGATAGCACAGACACTCATTGTGGATGCATACTGAGGAGTCAGTGTAGGCAGACATAGTGACACGCACCTCTGGTCACAGCATTGAGGATGCTGGAGCCAAAGCATCACTTGAATCCAATAATCGGAGAGCATGTGCGTATACACACAGTCTCTCTCTCCCCACTCTGGCTCCAGCTTCATCCTGGTACTCACATTGTTTCGTGTATCTGGGTGCCGGTCCCAGCTCTCAGAAATGGTTCATTCTTGTTTTGTTGTCAGTTAGCTAAAGACCTGCGCTAAGTTCTCCTCCATGTGAGAAATGAGAAGGAGAAGCTGAGATCTCTAGAAAGGCCGTTCATGAGACTTGATGGCTAAATGAAAGAGGATGGTGGTCTTATTCTTCTGTGACCAAGTGATAGAACACAAGGGTTAGAAAACAGGAGAAAGGTCCAAGAATCAGAGTATGTTGCAATAGCAAGCTGGGCTTCCATTGAGTTGAAGGCAGAACCCACCTACTGGAACTAGGCCGTGGAAGGGGTTCACTTTTGAAGGGCATTCCTATCACATTGTGGAGGATAGGGATGGCTTTGGATGATGAATGAGTAATGAATAGTGAGTGCATCAGGCCATCATCCCGCATAAGCGCAGTCCTCTGTGCCTGGAAAGTAGTCCCCTTACAGAAAGGCTGCTATGTACTCTGCCCCTCAGACACTTGCACTGTTCAAGTTGGCTGGGTGAGCCAAATAGATGAAACCACATGAATACAATATGGTTTGCTATCATCTAGAGGTCTGGGAGACTGCTAGTGAGACCACATTGGTCACCTGCTTGAGTCATGGAATGGGCACAGTTTGATACCCATGCTGATGTCACTCTGCTTCTTGAAGCCCCTGACAGCCTGAACAACAAGAATCCAAAGAATAGTAGACAGGTTTTAGGCTCCATGGTTTTTTCAACACTTCAGAAAGCTGAGAGGAATGATAATCCCGGCAAGCCCTCCCTTGGAATTACCAGAGGCACCTACTATGCCGTTTATCAGGGGCTGTTGGGACTGAGGATTGGGGGGGAAGGAAGCCGTGGGTTTACAGTCCTTGCTCTAGAGAAGTAGTAACACAGGGATTGGGAGGAAGGACTGTGTCTACACACACACACACACACACACACACACACACACACGCACTCAGAAACAGAATTTCAGAAAGATTTCAGGCAACTATCTGGCACACATGCCAATTGCACCCAGAACCTGTCGCTGTCTCCCACATTCTCACAAAGCATTCTAGGTCACCAGCTTTGCACTGATGGTCCTGTGCAAAATAATGGAGATCAGAGCTCTGGCTTCTCATGTCACACAACCTGGGTTTGTAGCCCAGTTTCTGAATCTGAGCTTCCATTTCTTTACATATAAAAACTCTCTGCCTGGTTCTATAAGCCATGAAACCTTAAATGATTTTGGTATGTGTTTGACCTGAGTGAATTCATAGGAAACACAAAGCTTGTGTTCTGCTTGCTTATTGCCATAGCAAGGATCCATTTTATCCTGTGATTTAGTACTTCTCATGGGCTAGCAAAGCCAGACCCAAGGATTTAGGAGAACGAAACGTGGGGATGAGAGGAGACACTTAACCTGGTTTAGGCTGAAGGGATGTGATTCATATTTCCTGGCTGGAGAAGAGAGACAAGAGAGCAGAAAGAGACTTGATATCTGTAAAGGGCTTTGAGAGGCAGAAATGAAAGCCAGTGAGTGATACAGTCATAATCTGATCCTTTCCACCATGGCCTCTTGAGCAGAACCGAGGAGAATCCCTGTAGCCATTATCAGAGAACAGATTACCCAATGGTGGGAGTACCTGGCTGGAGGTGACTCTCTCAGGAGAGCAGGTCATTGCTGGGTTTTTAATTGAGCAGTGTTTTTGATAAATGTGTCATACACAAGAGTTTTATTCATGCCATCTGAGGCCTACGGGAGGATGAGCTCTCACACACTCCCCGCTCTTTCTTTTCTCCAGTACCTTTGTGTCTACTGCTCACCAGAGTTGGGGCTGGCAGGAGGAGCAGAGCTGGCAAGCAAAATGCTGCTGCTTCCCACGAGAGTTGGTCAGGTTATTTTGAAGTGGAGGATGAAGACTTGATGTTCTTAGATTATCTCGGGGTTTTACTTTGCTACGTTTTTCTTGTTGTTAATTTAGATAGAGAGAAAAATGAGCAAGCAATTTCTAATTTTCCTTTTGAGTGGGGGTGATCCGATTGTCCAGAACAATTACCTATAATAGTAATACCCTCCATTTTCAGCTGGTTACAGTTTGTAAAGTGCGATTCTCTGTAGTAGTGTAAACCACAGCCAGCCCACCCACCATCTGGTTCCTTTCGGCAGATCTCTAGGATACAGCTGAGAAGCCCTGAGAACCTTGAACAATCTGTGTTCTTCACACACTTGCCTGATGACTGAATACCAAATCTCTTGGCCTCTTTTCTCCTCTACACTTAAGTCTGAACCAACGCCTGTTTCCAACACTTACATTACAATATTTGAAGCATGCTTTACCCTTCTCTAAATTATTAGGATATATGGAAAAGTACTTCTTTTCATGCCAGCATTGACCCTTTTCCAAGGCCTGATAATCTTCTCTATTCCTTTGAGCTAGTTTCTCCAATGAAACAAGCCTTATCTCCTCTTGACTCCTGGACAGCCATCGTGTGTCTGGCCACATGTCCGACGATAGATGTTTCCTATCCAGGGTTTAAGGATGTAGGGGAAACATATCACAGAATCACTTGTGCTCATCCATCAAGGAACAGCGATGGAACACAGGGAGTCTTTGTTTTTGGACTCATGTAAACAAGATTGTAAAGAGGTCATGTTGTATAGGGGAGGCAACCAGAGTTTAAACACCATCTTTTCCAAGTTGTGCATTCCAGGTGTGAGAGCACACTGTATTTATAGAGCTCGGGGATGCTATCATCCATCAGGTATTTGGTCTGGCAACTGTGATGCTGTATTATTGCCAGGAGATGAGGAAACACACGAAGCATTTCAGGGCACCAAGTTTAGCTATTATACTCATTAAGTATAAGAATTATGAGTTTTATGTCAAGGTTTAGGGCTATCAAAATTGCCCAGAACTTGTTTTCTAGGCCAAGAGTAGTCATATGTCTCTGACCAATCAAAAGGCATGCTCTTCAAACCGAATTGCTCAGGTCAAGGAAGTATATGGAGTCACTTGGTAGGTTTATACAGCAAAACCGCCTTCCTTTCCTATATGTAAACCATTTCAGACCAGAAAGCCACATATGGTAAAAATTGAATTTAGTTCTTGCAGTTCTGAAAAAGTTAAATATCCTAAAGAACTATTCATATACTAAGGAATAAAAGAGAGATACTCAAGAATTCTGAAATAAAAAATAAAAAGAGTATAAAAGCACCAAATAGGAAGGTTTAAATGAGAAAGAAAAACCAGAGATAGGTTGAGCAGGGAGGGGAAGGCACTCCCTCTTTCCATTGTTTACCATATCAAAGACCCAAAAGGAAAATTAGAAGCAGCAGACTGAGTGAGAAGCACAATCAAGTTTTGAATTTCAAGGCTGAGTTCAGGTCTCCAGAGAAGCCATTCCTTTCTTTCTCTCCCGAGAGACTTATTGGGTTCTCCTTCTAGGGCCTCCAGGCCACCAACTAAGGACAGGGCTTTGTTAGCCAGAGAATCTTGCGAGAGGAGGCGCAATTACCCCTAATGAGGGTAGAGATGGGCAGCTCTCGTCCTTCTCACTCTGAAAGGGTGGTTCATTTTGTTCACGTTTTTGCACCCCTTAAACCCACCATTACAGCAAGAACAAACTTCAGGGATCCTGGGTTTGACAAATTTGCTGGTGTTTCCAGCTTATTGATGAATGTGAAAGGAAAAGCATCAAGACTGTTTGGAGACAGCCTGCAACCAATGCTGCCTTTGTTCTTGTTAATGAATGTGAAACTAAAGGCATCAAGACAGTACATGAGTCTTTGAAGGGAGGCCTGTGGCCAAAGTTGCCATTTTTGTTTTGTTTTGTTTGTTTGTTTTTCTGTTGTTGATTCATCTTTGCTTTCTTAGGTTTTCATTTTAAGTAGAAGGAAAATAAGACAATGCTGTCAGAAAACTACGACTACTTTATTCAGTAAAACTCCTACTGTCTTGTCAGTTCCACCCTGGAGTGCTTTTCACAAGTTCACGAGTGGTGGTGGAGTGCCCACCTTCACTGGCTGAGGTATTGTCACCTAAGTGGGTATGTGTGGTGCCTCTATCCGCAGGGCTAAGTGATTGAGGTAGCGCAGGAGCCAACAGCAACTAAGCTCGGGGTTGTTCTAGATTCAGTTCCTGATCTCTAGAAAAATAGAACTGGTTAGTCAGAGTGGTCCACTAACCAAGCACCAGCTAGAAGCTTCTCTTTTCTGTTCAAAGTAAGGAAAGCCTTCACTGGCGATTTAAAGCAGAACTCAGGAGAAACCAACTCAGAATGAAAGAGCAGCTTCTTAGGAGTAAGAGGTAATGTAGAAACAAATTCAATAAGTGTTTTGGTTTTGGGTTTTTTTTTTTGTTGTTGTTGTTTTTGTTTGTTTTGTTTTTGTTTTGAGACAGGGTTTCTCTGTGCAACAGTCCTAGCTGTCCTGAAACTAGCTCTTATAGACCAGGCTGGCCTTGAACTCACAGAGATCTGCCTGCCTCTGCCTCCCAGATGCTGGGATTAAAGGCGTGTGTCACCACTGCCCGACTTCACTAAGTGTTTTTAAAGTTGATAGTCTTTGTAATTTAGCCATTTCTCATATGTTTTTAGAGTAATTTAGTGAATATAAAAAGTAAGAAAATACCTAATCTTTTTTATAATTCTGGGGTGTTTTTTTCCTCTTGTACACAAACAATAGCATGGTATAAAATTTTACTTTCTGCTTTTCTATTTTCCACTGTATCTTGGATGTTATTTCTTATTGACATATAGAAGTTCCTCATTCTCCCTGAGCTACAGCTAATGTGAGTACCATAATTTCTTTAAGCATCCCTAGTTGATGGGACATTTGGATTGTTTTAACCTTTATATCTCATTGTAAAAGCAATGTGGTGGGTAATATTGTATTGGATAAATATTGTATTATTATTTTATGATGGTGAAATAGATCTGTGGATTGTACTCTTAGGAACAAACTTGCTGAGTCTGAAGGAGTTTTGATAAGTCTGTATAATTTCTGTCTCATAAAGCTTATAGCAACCTTCTCTGAGCTGTAGGTTTGTTTTTATTTTGTTTTTAAGTTCCTTGCTGCTATCACTGAAAGATTTAAGAAAGGGTGAGCTTAAGGATATGGGCCTGCTGGCCAGAAAGATTAAGGAAACTAAAGAAGCCTGTATAAAGACAATTTGGGTGCTACAATTAAGCAAATTTAGGAATCTCTTTCCTTTCAAACCTTGGGTTTACCTCGAATGAAATGCCCAGAGCTTTTGTTTGTATGAGTCATTCAACTTTTAAAGCACTTTCTTATCCCAAACCATCTACAACCCTCACATCAAACCAAAATGTCTGAACCAAGGCTTCGGTTTTTAATCTCTCTGCCTCAAACCTCTACTTCAGTTTAGTAGAGGTTCAGACAGTGGCTTGTTTACCAAAAATGGCTTGAGAAGAGGCAGCTGTGATTCAGATTCTAAACAAACAAGAGCCTGGCTCTTAGAGGGGACATCGGGCACGTGAACAAACTCCCAGAATCCTTGGGCCAGTCATCTGAGGATATAGTATCCGAGGGTCTCAGTGAATGTCAGAGAAGAAGATAAAATCCAGAAATAGAAGTAAGCTATAGTTTTGTTTTGTGCAGAGACGTGTACCCGAGTGGGTGAGGGCTCTAGTGGAAGAGAAGTGGGCAGAAATGCTTCACTGACTACGGGTGCAGAAGGTCCAATGGGGAGCTGGACATTTTTGCCTGTATCTCATTTTGAGCTTCCTCTCACTCATAGTAATATCTTCTTCAAGGGTAAACTACTGAGACTCAGGCTTCCATTAAACTTATCCATGGCTGAGTCATGGCTTATCATGGCAGGTGATAATGATTAGAAGTAAAAACTTCCTTTGGGTGGTCTGTTTCTATTTAGCTTGTCATGGTTGGCTCCTACATTTCCTCCTTCCCAAGCACCCATAACAGGACCCAAACTTGGGCCCTGCTTGCCCATGGTTTTAAGGAGGTATTATTGGGACCTAAGAACAATTTAAGTTAATAAATCTATTTATTGACAACTCTGGCCTATTTTTCTGGTATATCAACGAGTACTATAGGTAGTTATCTTGTTTCTCATGCCAGGGAGTTCCCCTTGTCTCAGTCTTTCAACCTATTTTGGGCAGGGAGCATGGGACGACATGTTCCTTTCTTGAAGCAACTACTTCAAGCTGACATTGGTGCTCAGGGCTCAAACAGGTTGAAAGGCTAGCTAAAGGTAAGAAGGAAATTCCGGGCAATGGGGCACTCATTAGATTCCATTGAAGGGACAGGGAGCGTTCATATCAGCTGAACTAGTCCACATCAGCTTTCAGGAAGTCCAGGACTCGCTGCCATTTGGAGCAAGTTGTAGTCAGCAACTGATACTTAAATGTGTCTGCCAGCCAAGTGGAAGCCTATTGAGATAAGTTTAAACTAGGAACAGAAGTCAAATTTTATGTACTTAAAGAAAAATAATGCATTATTGAAATCTATATTGTAGAAAAAGAGCAGATAATGGGTATCTGTAAACAAAAGGAATAGACTCATACCTTTGAGTTCTAGTAAACACTACAGATTTTTGTTAGAAGCATGCATATTTTTCTGCTGTCTAGAGAACCATGTATGGTTTGGGCGGAGATGCCTTTGGCCTGATGAGAAACACCTTTTAGTTCATATTTAAATGTCAACTAAAATAAATCTAAAATCTTGAGCTTGTGACCCAAACAGTAAGTAGTCATTGCTCTATTAGCTTATTAGAACTATACCACTGAGGGGGGAAGAAATTATCTGTGCCTGTGAAGGAGGAAATATAGGGGCCAGCCATGATAAACTAAATAGAAACAGACCACTCAAAGGAAGTTCTTTACTTCCAACCTTTATCACCTGCCAGAGTAGGACTCAGCCATCGATAAGTTGGAGGCCTGAGTCTCAGTAGTTTACCATGAAGCAATACCTGGTTGCAGGAAGAACCACAAACTGAGATTACCTGAGCACCACCCAAGAACAGACCATCCAAAGGAAATGCCTAACATTCCAACTGTTATAGATAGAATCACCTGCTAGCACATTCACCAGGACAAATGTCAGCCAATCAGGGGTCCTGAACCTTAGAAACTCCTCACCCCCACCTTTACTACTATAAGAACCCCTGAGCTTGGGGCTCTCCAACTATTCCAATATATTGGACATGCGGAGAGACTGAGTTTGAAAACATGAATAAAATAAAGGCTCTTTGTTTTTACATATAGGACTTGGTCTCCTTGTTGGTTTCTGGGAGACTTCACAGATCTGGGCATAACAGGTTCCGTTCCCAGCACTCACAAGGCAGTTCATAACTATCTGTACCTCCAGTTCCAGGAGATCTGAAGTTCTGCCCTCCATGAGCACCCGATAGTCAAGTAGGACATAAGCATACAAGCAGGCAAACTACCTGTACATGTCAAATTAAAAAATAAAATACAGTGGGGTAGTAAAATTGTTGAAACGTGTTTAGAGCTTAGAATTCACTAGAAAAAAATAAGCTGGGTTCAAGTAAAATATCTAACATGTATGTTTGGGTTTGCATGGTTCTTTTAAACTCAGAACATTTAGCTGAGAATCTTAAAGAACAAAAGAATCTTAGGTACTACCTGTTAAATCTACTCACCCATCTCCCATTTTGCAGAGAAAAAAAAATTCTGGTGATATTGCATGATTTGAAGATTTCCAAAGAAACAGTTTGGAAACATATTTTGCAACTTTGCCAACTATGAGACAAATGGAATATTCTTCTACACCCAATCTCTTCATCAAGGCAAAAATGACAAACCTTGTAGATTTTATGGGGAGATTATCCTTAAAGGAAATACAGCCCTTAACTATCTGGGATCAGTGTATTAGGAGATAGAAGATCACAGAGACTGTCAACAGCAGAAGGCGCAATTTCTGCACTGTCACCAGTTGGAGCCTGTAGAGTTCACTAAGTTTGGAGTACATCAACTCAGGTTAAACCCAAGATTCAGCCTTCAATGATCTTTTGTACACTGTGAAGATGTGTCTTTGCCAAGGCACATTCTGATTGATTTAATAAAAGAGATGACTGGCCAATAGCTGGGCAGGATAAGGTTAGGTGTGAAAATCAGACTAAGCAACAGAGAAGAAAAAGAAGGGTAGAGTTGGGAAGATGCCAGAAAGACACAGAGAGGAAGCATTAGAGGCAAGATGAAAGTGAAGTAATGTAGATTAATATAAATGGGTTAATTTAAAATGTAAGAGTTAGCTAGTAACAAGCCTGAGCAATTGGCCAAGCATTTGTAATTAATATTGAGTCTCCATGTTGATTATTTGGAAACTGGTGAGTGGGAAAGAAAAGTCTGCCTACAAATCAGCCTGAAGCAGAGGTGGAGTTCATTTAAAATAGAAAGAAAGTTGCCAGGGAAAGAACACAGTACACTATAACATGGGGCAAGTTTCTCAAAGAAGAGTTGCCACTTATTAAAGATATTTTAATATAGATTTGTAAACACATGTGAAAATGAGCTTCTTAAGAGAGAGTCACCATTGCACATGTTAATCCCAAAGATGGGAGGAAAAAGACCATTGAATCAAGCTTCTTCATTTGTGTACTCAGGCTGCTTCCCCCTAAGATGGGGTTTGAGAGGTCATCACTGGATATGAGGAGGACAAGGCTTTTTTTTATAGCTCAGAGTTAGGAAGTATCCAGTTGGGAGATTTGGTGTGCAAAATAGGTGGGGTTACAGGAGCAGAACATAGGCATACCAATGAAACAAAGACGAAGGTTGCATGGTGGGCAAAACAAGGTAGTCATAGGTGGTCACATAACCTTTTAAAACAAAGACAGGGTTGAAGGATGATTATAAAGTATTTTTGAAACAAAGACATGATTGCCATTCCTGGAACAGGCAGTACAGAACCATTTGCAGTTAAGGTTGCAGGTGGGACATAGCCCAATCTTTGGGAAACAGAGGTTTAATCATAAAGCAGAATGAACCTAGTTTGTCTTTACTAGAAGATGAGTTTTAAGCCTAAAATGGAGGCAGACCGGTTTGTTGTTTGTTTTAGCATTAGCCATACATTCTGTTTTTGTGGCTTTCAAGTTATACCTCAAAGGGTTACTAAGAACCCCTTCTTTTTCTCTGTTTGATGGGTGGGATCATAGAGTGGCTCCAGAGGTATCTTGGGTGAGATTGTAATCTGAGAAAGCCAGGAGCCATTAGATTTGTACAAGGGGTTCAGGATATGTCTTTGTGAATGAAGTTTCTAGTGAGATAGCTAGAAGACTGTAGGTTTATAACCTAGGAAAGGGAAGAGCCTTAAGTAAGAAAATACAAATTGTGCTGAAATTGTTGATTCTCAGCTTGATTCTTGGAAGCTTCAGCCAAACTCCAGGGTAAGGGAATCTTCACCCTTCCCACATTCCCATAATTTTCCTTCTTTCTAAACTTCTTCACAAAGAGCATATAGTAGGATTAATCCAAAGTGATGGGAAGGCAATGAGGGGTCAAAGGTAGAAGCAGAATCAAGGGAAGGTGGAGTAGAAGGAAGCTTCCTGATTCTACAGAGCCATCAATCAATAGGATCTGATGCCATCAAAGGGAGTCCCTTTGGACATCAAGTAGGCTAAGTAGAAACAGGAAAACCAGTTGAGAGGCTGCTTATTACACAAGACAGGCAAAGAGGAGTGTTCATAGCTGAAGCCTTCATTTTGATAGACAGATAAATAGATGATAGATAAATGGATAGATAGATGATAGATGATTGAATGGATATAGATATGTATGTATGTTTATATATATGTATGCATGCATGTTTGTGAGTGTACACACACACACACACACACACACACACACACACATTATAATCAAAGCATAGGAGGCTAAGGGCATGCCCAGGGTCATGGAGGGAGGTAAAGTCAGAGCTGGGCCTCATCCCAGCATCATCACTCACCATCAGTAGAGCCTCATCATCTGTAAAGCATTCTCAATGAGTTCTCCTACATACTAGAAGCCGTGCAGCAAGGAGCCTCAGACTTCTGCAGGTTTGAAAGACCCTGACTTCCATGTTTAACTGCACGGTGCTTGAGACCTGTTTCTAAGCAACAGAACACAGCAAAGCAGAGTTCCTTTGTGGCTTTGAGCTCCACCTGTTCTAGCTCCTCGCCTTGGAGCATATTGCATTGTGAGGAGTGAGTGGCGTGAGAAGGCTTTAGTCGGCCAGTCCATTCAATGCAAGAGTTTGTGGGTAAAAAAGAGCTTTAGCAAAATGTTTCTATTCCAAACACCGACATTCACCAAAAGCTACACGGAATGATTTGACCCAAATCTTACTTCAACCGTGTCTCATCCTCTCACTCCTATTTTTTGTCATTTCCAAGTTTTCCATGATTTGGACAGTTAGCAAGTTCTTAACACTTTTAACGTGTTGTGCATACTGAGCCTTAGAAAACAAGCCCACCTTGTCTTGGTTTAGAAAGCGAGAGGGTGTCAGTCTTCTGAAGAAATGCTTGTGCCCTCTGCAGGGAAACACCAAATGCCTGCTGGAATCTCTCCTTGAGCATTTCCTAAGTGAGAGCCCGTCTTTAGACAGAAATGCACCAGGCTTCCCAGGATCCAACCACACAGAATTTTCACCTCCTTGAACATCTCAGGGCACTCCCTAGATTCTAGACTTCTTTTTAAAATACTTAAGCCAAGAATCCTGGAAGATTTTGGACTAAGCGTGAGCAGCTTGACATTCATGTTCATATGTCATCAAGGTATAAATTTGGCTAAGTATATTTTGGCTCTAACAGGATTATTCTGATTTTGGGGGTCATTTTTGCAGACTAATCAACAACAAAGATCTGTCTTTTTTTTTTTTTTTTTTGGTTTTTCGAGACAGGGTTTCTCTGTAGCTTTGGAGTCTGTCCTGGAACTAGCTCTTGTAGACCAGGCTGGTCTCGAACTCAAAGATCCACCTGCCTCTGCCTCCCGAGTGCTGGGATTAAAGGCGTGCGCCACCACCGCCCGGCAAAGATCTGTCTTTTTGCTCTGACATTCTGGTGGCCACCATAAGGCCTTGTGTTGGCTCATCAGGCAGTGTCTAAAGTGTCCGCTGATGGAGATCAGCTTCTCAGGGACTCAGCTGCTGGACCAAATGGAAGCCAGCTCATTAGAGCTCGTCCGAAGACCTCACCTCGCTGCCCTTCACTGCTTGGAAGGGCAGAGCAATCAGAAATCTATAGCACACTGGGTTTCAGAGAAGGTTTTTTGTGGGGTTGGTTTTTAGTTTGTTTGTTTGTTTTCATTGCTGAGGTAAAAGTAATGAGAAAATGAAGAAAAGGAAAATCTTAACTGTTCGCAAAAAAAAAAAAAAAAAAAAAGGCAGTTTTCCCAATCAGAGCATTTCCTGTTAATTTGGTGCTGATTGCCAGCCAACCTACCACTGGCTTAGGGCAGAAAACTGAAGAAAAATGTCTTCTGTTTACTCACTCAGCATCTGAGTGTAGCGTGAAAGCTTCCTTAGGTAAATCTTACAGCACTTTCCTTCCACGTAAGCACCAGAATTAGTTAACCTAAACAGCCTGTTTACTTGTAAGTTTTCTGCTTTGTAAGAGAACCCAAAGGGCTGGTCAAATATGATGTGATAACTTTGACTCCTTAAATCAGCAGTGTGACTTTGAGAGGCCAAGGGCAGTACAGACTGTGAGAGGACGAAGCTGTGCAGTGGACGGCCTGTGCCATGGCCCCTTCAGCTGGTCCCTGAGGGCCTTAGGCAGACTGCTCGACCCTCCCTAATCCCACTGAAGCAGCACAGTTTACCAGTTGTGCGGTGCTGGGACTTGATCTGCCTTCTCCGTGGCTCTTGGCCTTTGAGATGTGTAGAATGATATAGTTCTGGCCTCAACAGGATTTGTGAAGTAACTTGTTTGTGAGGCCTGGTCACCCGCTATCACCCAGAGGTGATTTGCTTTTGTTAAGACTGTGAATTCTGAACGATGTAAGAGCCAGAAGGAGAACGCTGCCCTCTGAAACAACTGAGCGAGGCTCACAGGAGCTCACAGAGACAGGGCCTGCTCGTGTCTACACTAGGATCTCTGTGCATTTACTGTAGCTTTCAGCTTAGCGTTTTTATGGGGCTCCTGAGAGTCTAAATGAATGGGTCTTTGTTCTTGTACCTGCTTTTGGGGATCTTTTCCTTTTGGGTTGCCTTGTTTTATCTTATTATATTGTAGTGTTATGTTTGGTTAGCTCTTAGAAACCCGTTCTTTCTTTCCTTCCTTCCTTCCTTCCTTCCTTCCTTCCTTCCTTCCTTCCTTCCTTCCTTCCTTCCTTCCTTTTTGGTTTTTGTTATTTTGAGACAGGGTTTCTCTGTGTAGCCCTGGCTGGCCTGGAACTCACTCTGTAGACCAGGCTGGCTTCGAACTCAGAGAGATCCACCTGCCTCTGCCTCCCAACTGCTGGGATTAAAAGTGTGCACCACACCACCTGTCTCCAGGGCTCCTGTGGCCTGTTCTTTTCTAATGAGAGACAAAAAGGAGATATATCTGGAGAGGAGGGGAGGTGGGGAGGAACTGGGAGGAGTGGAAAGAAGAGAAATTGTAACCAGGATATATGTATGAGAAAAGAACCTATTTTCAATACAAGGGAGGAAATTGGAAAGAAAGAAACAAAGAAAAACACTGTAAACTCTGAAACATTTTATTCAATTAATGTCCCTCCCACCTTTGATGCTTCCCAGTGATCAAAAAGAGTACAATGGAGAGGGAAAAAATAAAAACAGGCTATTGTATTTAATAAAATTATTTAGTTAATTAAACTATTCCTTAAGAGGAGATTTGATAAGGTCAACATGGTGGCACATGCCTGTGACACAGGAGAATTACAACTTCGGACCAGCCTGGGCTATATAGCTAGTTCCAGATAAGCCTGAGCTACATAGTAATATTGGTCTTAAAAAAAAAATGACAGTAAAGCAGATGAAAAGATCTGCAAGGATTCCACAAAGGGACCAGGTGCCCCTGTGGCAGCTCTGGGCAATCCAATGTTACTGAAGACTGTGAGCAACATTTAACACTTAAAGATGCTGAGAGCCCAGGAGCTAAGCTCACCCAGAAACTACCCTCTGGCCAAGGTGACCAAGTCCTTTTGTTTGGAGCCTTTCCATTCAGCTACTTATCAGGTTTTAAAAATTATTATTATTATTATTATTATTGGTTTTCAAGACAGGGTTTCTCATCAGTAGCTATGGAGTCTGTACTAGAACTCAGTCTGTAGACCAGGCTGGCCTTGAACTCACAGAGATCCACCTGCCTTGGCCTCCTGAAGGCGTGTGCCACTACTGCCCAGCCACTTATCAGGCTTTTAAGCTTGAGCAAGTTGTCTGATGTCTTAGCATCAGTGTATCATTTTTTAAAACGGACATGATAATATCACCCTAATAAAGTAATGATGAGAGCTAAACATTGCCATTAACACATAATAAGGGCTCAATAAATATCCCCCTTCCCCAACATAAGCTTCTCTTTCCCAAGAGTACAATTGACTCACTTGGCAAAGAAGGGATAGTAAACACACCAAAACAACACAGGACAAAACTGACTAGTGGTGCATCGGCCATCTGCCTCAATCCTACACACCCTCGCTCTTCAACATGAGTGCTGCTTCATCTCTGCTGTTCCTGCCACAAAGACAGGGTGTCTAAAGACACAGGGTGCAGGGCTAGGGTTGCAGTCCACAGTGCATGCCTGGAGCCCCAGTTCAGTTCGCAGCACTAGAGGAGGAGGGTTTTTAAAATGAGATTTTAGAAAGACTGCATGTCATAGAGATGATTGTACATCTATACTTACTGCTGAGCTAGTCACAATAGCCAGGAATTGGAACCAGCCTCAATCTCCATCAACAACAGACAGATAAAGAAAATATAGTACTTGTACACAACAGGATTATATTCATCTGTAAAGAAAATAAAACCATATTTTCAGGGGAAATGGAATGAAATGAAATTAAGTGCAATAAGCCAGATTCAGAAAGACAATTTTTTTTTAACATGTGAAACTGAGGGGTGTGTGTGTGTGTGTGTGTGTGTGTGTGTGTGTGTGTGTATTTACAGTGTGGCTCTAGGTCATGAAACTAGAAAAATGATCTGAAGAGGGAAGAAAAAGATCGATTTCTTTGTTTTTGTTTTCAAGACAGGGTTTCACTGTTTAGATCTGGCTGTCCTAGAATTAGTTCTTGTAGATCAGGATGGTCTCAAACCTACAGAGATCTGCCTGCCTCTCCCTCCCCAGCGCTGAGATTAAAGAGGGTGCACTATCATCACCCAACAAAGAGATAGCTCTTAAGAGAGGGGAGGGAAGAGGAGAGGACAACGGAATACATGTATAAGAAAACAGGAGGTGACGCCTCTGGGAACCGGGAAACTGGCCAGAGCAGGGTTAGTGGTGCAGAGCAGGTAATAAGGAGATGATAATATGTGTGAGAGGGCCTAACTGAACCAGTTGCTTTGTACGCTAACCCACAGAGAAACTGAGGCACACACTAGAGGAGCAGGTGGCCAGCAGGACCAGTTTGTTGACTCAAAGGAGACTCACAGAATATTACCAGCCTCTGAGACGTTGCTTCCCTGATGGTCCTCCCTGTACACTGTTCAGTGTCAATTTGAGAGTTAGAATGAAGGGATTTGACAGTTACACACTATCCATGTATGAAATTATGTGCTGGAACATTCTAGAAATAAACTCACTATGAACCACTAACTCTTTGCCTGGAGAGGCAGGAAGGATTAGAGATGGGGAAAAAACATGAGGTCTGAGTAGAAACGGCATGGGTCTAAATTCTAGCCCTGCCACCAGAGTATATTTGACTTTGGACACATTTTACATTCATTGCGATCAGGTTTCTCCACCACTAAGTTGCTGAAACAGCATCTTCATCCTGGGGTTGTTGTGAGGATTAAATTGCTAACAGGAGTAAAAGTTCTGACGACAATGCCTGGTTTGTAAGAACTCAAGGAGCGTCAATGACTTTCTTTTTATTTAAGTTGTAAAGCCAATGCAAGTGCTTTTGCTCCCAGCTCTCTGCATTTCTAAATCGGTTTTTCTCTCTTGTCTATTACTCCTGCATTTCAGTAAACTGCTAAGTATTTTCCTAAGGTCTGCGATCTGGGACAACTGGGTTTTCTAGTCGCATACATTGAGAGGCTTTTTTATTACAAGGTCACAGTCTCAAGTTGGAGAATGGGTAGTCATGCTTGCTGAGCCCCAAGAACTGAAATTGGAGTAGCAGTGGAGGTTGAAGTGAACTTTGTGTTCCATTTCATAAGGCAGAGAAACCATTTCATAAGAAAGTGGGAACATTTAGTTTCTATAAGAACTTCTTGCATTGCTAGGAAAACCTGGGGTTCACCCCTCCCCATTCCTACCCCTGGGTTCTAGGCTTCTAGTTACCTCAATATTGGGTATTTCCTTTTCTCTATAATTTACTCGATCTTTTTAAAATGTGAAATAGCAATGCAAGGCAGATATTTAAAAAGTACTTATAATATTGGAATGACTAAATTTTCTTGGGCAAAGAAATTCAGTTGGAGAAAGAGGAGAAGGAGTAAATGTGTTTGATAGCTGGGTTAGTTTCTGATGTCGGCAGGTGCTATGCACCATCAAGCTTATATATGCTTTTACTATTCTGAAAGAATATTTTACAATTTCAAGGCCAGAAGGAAAGCTAAGGAGGAAGCTACTGTCTTTTCTTTGTACCCACTGAGTTTTCATCAGGAAATCTTAGGGAAAGTTTTTTTTGTTGTTGTTGTTGTTCATTTTGAAAGTCTTCTCATGCCAGGAAATAGCAACTCAGTACAATATAGTTGCCAAGGCAATGTCAAGATCGTGTAGCAAGAGAGAGAAAATGTGGCGTGTACAGACAGAGAGATGGTGAGACAGATTAATAATGAGAGCACCAGGGTTTTCTGCAATTGGAAAGTTTAATTGTTTTTTATAAGTGGTTATGCTTGCAGCTGCACCATCTGTCCTTGTGGAGCTTTCTCATGAAACCTTTTTTTCCCATATCACCTCGCTTGGGACTGTTTGATTTGTCTCCCAATTATATCCTAGTATTCATTTCTACACCAAGTCAGGTCAAAATGGGTTCCACGTCAAAACGGATCCCACCACATTTGAGTTAGAGAAAGACATTTTCATTTGCTCAGTTCAGAAATGCTTTTTCTGCAAAAGCTACTTCAAGACCTGGACTCAGCAAACCCTTCCACATAATGACTGTGAAGACAGATACATCCCTTGCTCCCAACACTGTATAAATATTTGCTACTTAAATAAAATACTCCTGTCAGACTTGAGTCACTACTGGCTAGATTGAGAAATGAGCAAATAGATATTTTGCTCATTTTTTAGAAACTGTTGCCTTAGTTTTAAAAGACTCAATTTTCCTTTCTCTCTCTCCCTCTCTTTCTTTCTCTTCAGGTACAATCCTTGGATTTGCCCTCCGGCCATATAAAATGAGCTACAGGGAAGTCAAATACTTCTCATTTCCCGGGGAGCTTCTGATGAGGATGTTACAGATGTTGGTCTTACCCCTCATCATCTCCAGTCTTGTCACAGGTACTTGGCATCTACACTTTTTGCTGTGTGGCTTTTTTTTTTTTGGTTTTCTTTTAAGTGTGTTTATTGCAAAAGAACGCTTAGAAAAGCCATTGCTTTAGGTTTCTGCTGGATGCATGCTCTGTTCTAGAGAAAAATAAAACAAGTCCCTTTGAAATGATGGAAAGGAGGGCTTTAGTAATGCATGAATGATTATGACTTTCATATTTTTTACCAATCACAAAAGGAGATGGATTTAAACAGCCATGTAATCTGGTTTGCCTCCCCGTGAACAAGGTACCCTGCTAAACACCACACAACCCGCCTTCTCTGACCACAGTGATGTAGTTGACAAAAGCATACAACAGGTCTGTTTTCTCACCCTCTTATCCCACCCAGAGAACATCTGGTTGGACAGCCTATTAGCTATTGATGCAAGAATGCTTGTTCTCAGAGCCACCAGGACATGAGCGGGAGCCTTCTTGGAAGCCTCATCAAGAGGTAATGCCCACAACACACTCACCAACTCTGCTGCCACCAACACTTATCTCTTCCTGGTGTGCCTGCATGATTTCATTTCCTTCTCCCATTTCCCCACCCCCCCCATTACCTTTTATGCTGGTGGGAGAATGGGGAGGGGGTGGGAGATGACCCCATTGGCTATCCTGTCCATTGACACTTTGATTTTCAACCAGAGGAAGCTTAACAGGATAGGATCTCTTCACTGTGACAGTTGAGGGTGCAGCTTTCCCCTGCATGGTTACAGGTTGAGAAAAAACAATTACTGTACATTCCTTCCTGCCCACTCTTCTCTTTCCCTATAGCCCATCTCTGACTTAGAGAAAGAATTTCCAAAAACACTGCCCCAGCAGGATGGTGTCTAGGTTTGTAAAGACCCAGACCTCAGGTACTATTGACCCTGGCCTCTTTTTCCACTTGGGGTCACTGTCCTTCTTGGGCAGACCAGTTTATCTCTGTGTGAGCTGTGTCTTTCTCCCTCTTCCCATGAGTTTTCAAAGAGAATTATACTCTTTCCAGCTGTCTGTGTAACAAGAACTTCATAGAGCAACTCACGGGGCAGCATTCTGACTACTACGTGCCTTAGAGGGCTGGTCATTACATGCACAGAAACTATGTCAGATTACTCCTCCGTCCGTGCCTTGCAGATCTGTGCTGGCTACCACTTGTCCAGGGCCTTCAACAAGTAATTGCATGTGCATGAGCTCAGAGTGGAGGATAACCTGGCCACAAACCAGTCCTGTCACCCTGTAGGGCACCTGTTTATGAAACTGGACTGGTCAGTTGTTGACTAGGGGTAATTATAGATATAGAAGCAGCTGCAATTCTTATCACAGAAGCCGTATTAAATGTTGGCCTGGGGCACATTTTCATCTTGTTAGCCATTTTTCTCAAAAAAAAAAAAATCTTTGTAGAAATCACTTATAGGTCAGAGCCCATTCCAACATTTTACTGAGTGAATCCCTCTGCGTCATCCCTAGCAGCTGACTTCTAGGCTGAGAACTATTAGTCCTCTGGACACACTCTGATGTCTCCTGGATTCCTCTTGCTGCCTCTTCTAGAGTGGGACCCATGTTTCTGCTTTCTCACAATTAATTATGCGATTTTTATTTTGAGACACAGAAACCCCTGGTACAGCACAATTAGAAAAAGCATTGCTTCCTCTTAGAAACAGTCCTCTCCCCTGAAGTGGAATTCCCTGGTGTTTGAAATACTAAATAATCAAGTTTGTTACAGGAACAAGAGCTTTCGTTGAGTAAGTTTTCAGGAAAAAAAGATTTTTTTCTGATCTAATCCCTTTCAGTGCTTCGAAAGAAAAATTTGGTTAAACATTGGGTAAATCAGCAACCCTTATAATACAGCTGTTAAACATTAGGTAAATTAGCAATCCTTATAATACGGCTGTTAAAAAAAAAACAGAACAGCAAATTGCAAACAACCAATATAAAATACACTCATAATCTAGGTGCAAGTTGAGAATGCTGTCACATAAAATCATTAAGAGTCTTATCTCTTATCCAGGGCTATGCCAAGGAAAGGGATCTGTGGCACAGTTTAGCCAAAGATGTTTTTACAATGTTCTCTCCCAGGAGTAATCCCAAGCTACACAGTAATCTAGATAATTGCGATCAATTAAAATGAATGATTGATTCAATGAGACTTTCCTTTGTGGTTTTAAATAAAAAACATTCTAAAAGTGGGGATATAGAGGAGGAAATGTTTGCAAATTGTCAGGACTCCCTAGAGGATCCCCTGGGCTTTATTGGACAATGTTACTGGCGAAATATGTTGCCCTGGGAGGTAACAAAGCCAGGCTCCGTTATTCAAGAATGAAAAAGCAATCTCGAAAGCTCACAGCTCAAGTGAGTGACGTGTACATATGAAGATGCCCTTTCAGGCTACTTCTTGTTTTCCTGCTTTGATAGTCATGGATACAGAGAAATATTTTCTTCAGCAGGAGAAAAAGCAGGGCTAAGTAAGATGATTAAGTGGTGAGTGACGGCACTGCAGAATAATGTGGACAAAAGTGGGGGAAAGGCTCTTGAGACCCGAGAAATGTAAGATTAATCGGCCTCAACCAGTTACTGCTATATGTCCACAAGAGCAAAATGTGACTTTTTCTTTTTCCAAGAGAATTTAGTTGCACAAGGGTTTAAGAGATCCTCCCAGGTTTTCGGGCTTGACACAGTTCACAAAACCGGACAGTACAGCCAAGCAAAGCATATCAGCTGGGTCAGTCAACCTTACTGATATCAAAACCCGTGTTTGCGTGTCAGTGCCATTGCTTGAGAAATACCCCACGATTTCCGGGCCTCTACCAGGCTTTTACTGGTTTCTGTGCTACCTGACTCACCCGTGGGTAATCCTAAACTAAACAAAGCTTACCTCGTGTGGAATGAGCTGTGAACACCATGCTCATTGCTGTGAGGAAACTGACTGGGGCGGCTCTCCTCTCTGTCTTCCAAGTAGGGGCGCATTGCGTCATAGCTGCTCTGCTTTGTGTCAGACAGGAGCATCCTAGAAAGAAATCAGAGCTCATACTGCCTTACAAGAAGTCTTCCTGTGAGAAAACACTTCACAGCCTCTGTGCTCTCGCATTCAAAAGCCTTGGGTCTGTGCAGACGGAAACGAACCTGAATAGAATCATTATTGCATTAAGTTTCAGAAGGTTCTAGAGAATATACTCTAACAGTTAAAGCCACTATAGCCACATTTTATTTCTTTTTTTTAAAGGTTTATTTATTCTATATATAGTGTTCTGGCATGGAGGGCACCAGATCTCATTACAGATGGTTGTGAGCCACCATGTGGTTGCTGGGAATTGAACTCAGGACCTCTGGAAGAGCAGCTGGTGCTCTTAACCTCTGAGCCATCTCTCCAGCCCCACATTTCATTTCTTAAAATTTATTATTTGAGCCGGGCGGTGGTAGCACATGCTTTTAATCCCAGCACTCAGGAGGCAGAGGCAGGCAGATCTCTGTGAGTTCAAGGCCAGCCTGGTCTACAAGAGCTGGTTCCAGGACAGACTCCAAAGCTACAGAGAAACCCTGTCTCGAAAAAAAACAAAAACAAAACCAAAAAACAATTATTTGTTTGTTTGTTTATTGTGGTGCCAGGAAACAAAGCTCGTGCCATGTTCATGCACCAAGCCCTCTGCCACTCTGGTCTGCATTCCCAGACCAACGTAAAGAGATCGGCAACAGATTTTTGTACTTGAAACTCTACTGTTTGTGGACTGAGGCATTTAAGCTCCGTAAGCCACATTCTTGTCCTGGAGTTGAAATCCAGTCTTCCCAAACATCCCTGCTGTGGATTCGCATTCCAGAAGCTCCAGGGAGAAGCTGGGAGGAAGCCCAATGGCTGCGTTCGTACTCAAGTACCTTTTTCTTCTTTTCTTTTCTATTCTTGAACAAGAAGAATATGCCTGTGCCAACACATCACACAATAAAACAAGGATTTGGCGCCAGTCTCTATTGATTTGGTCAGGAAAAGCAGCCAAACTAGCTCTTTCGTGCCAGAAATATGAGTTGGTTTGACTGGTTCAGTTTGATTTACTGCACAGGATAATAATTAAATGCCATGTCTATTTATACCGAGTGAACATAGTGAGCCTTACTTCTGAATCTTTTTCAAAAATTGGGGCTCTCTTGTGTTTTCATTCTCAGTGTGCACTTTCCTGCACTCACTTACCACACAGGAAAACTTTACTGCTGAACCCAGGTTTCTGGAAGGGAGAAGCATTTGGCAGACAATCTCTTTGGAGTGGAGCATGTTGTAAGAGAAAGAGGTGAGAGAGGCGCATTAGGCACCGTTATGAAAAGCAACAGTTTGAAGCCTATGTTGGGGCATACCGGGCCTTAGATCACAAAATAGACAAAGTTCAACCATTCATTCATTCACTTGCAGCTATGTTCTATGTCAGATATTAGGCTAGGCATTGGAGGGGCCTTTATACAAAATCAAAGCCCCTAAGTAGATGTCATTGGGTATGAAAAGAGAGGCTCTCCAAATTCCTCAGCAGTCACAATATTTGTGAGCAAATTCCTATCCCAATTTTACTGTTTCTCTATATGCCCAAAAAGAAAGAGGCAGTTTGGTTGTTGTTTTTTAAAATTTTTTTGGTAATTTCATATATGTGTACAATATAATTAGATCATATCCACCCTCACCTTCCTCTTGCCTCACTTTTTAGACTTGATTCCAAACCTGATTTTCTACTGTTGTGGCATCTCCTACCTGACATCAGTTACCCTGGAGTTTACCAGCATAAATGTCATCCACATTCCCCTATAAACATTTCTTCAAGTTAACACAGTTTTTACACAGCTTCAAATCACTACTAATCATGGAAACCTCCCATCTTTTGTCTTGTGAAGGATGTAATGAATCATGGTGTTACAACATTCTGAATGGACACCACAGTCTGACTTAGACTCCAAGGGACCAAGTGTAATGGATTAAATAAAAATGCTCAGATCCCCAGCAGATGCAGTGGCAGACATGCTGCAGGTCCCCAAGCAGTGGCAGTGGGCAGCGGGTCCAAGAGCAGCCAGTCCTAGGTAGGGACTGGAGCAGTTCCTCAAGTGGTTGCAGCAGGCCATGAGGAGAGACAGACAGATGGGCACACCATGTAGAGTGAAGTTGGATATTTATTTATGGGTTATGGAAGGGAAGTGGGAGAAGGAGAAGAGCAGAGAAAGGGGGAGAGAGAGAGAAAAACAGAGAGAAAGAAACAGAGAGAGAGAAACAGAAGAGGGAAGGGGAGAAGTGGGGAGAGGCAGAAGCTGCCTCTTGAGAAGGAAAAGGAAGGAACTCAGGCTGGAAACTGAAGATCAGCTTGCCTCTGCAGAGGGGAGAGGGCAGTGGGCATGGATTGTCTCTTAAAGACACAGGACAGATCATTACACCAAGACCCTCACTGTCATATCTTAAGAAGAAAAGAGAATGCCAGGCAGTGGTGGGCATGCCTTTAATCCTAGCACTTGGGAGGCAGAGGCAGGCATATCTCTGTGAGCTTGAGGGCAGCCTGGTCTACAAGAGCTAGTCCCAGGACAGCCGGAGATACACAGAGAAATCCTGTCTCAAAAAAAAAAAAAAACAAAAAACAAAAATAAAAGGGAAGAAAAACAATTAGCCAACATCTACAAGATAGTAAGTATACCTTATCTCTGAGGGCTTTTTCTTTCCTCTAACCCAAAGAACAGAAAGGTAATTTAAAAAAGAGCAATTTTCTCATTTTCTGAGTGACTTCTTTCTTTTTTTTTGAGTGATTTCATATAAATGAAGAAATTGTTTCTCTCCCTTCAGAACTCTATATTTACCCCTGGTTGGGAAATCTGATGTTGTTCACCAGTGCCTACAGTTTCCTTTCCAAGTGTCCAGCTTCTGCCCAGACATTTCCAGGAACAGGAGATCCTTGGAACTCACGTATTCTTGTAAAATGAAGGGTGCTTTTTCTACCCAAAACAAAAAGAGCCAAAAAAAATTTTTTAAAGAAACAGGAGAAAAAAAATACCTGCTTGCCTGTAATTCCCTGTCCATGTGACAGGCTCTCTATGGCCAAATGTCACTTAGACATTTTCCTTTCAGATACATAGACCAATGAATCCTTTGGGAGGTGAGACTTGATGATACACAAAGCCAACAAACTAGAACTGCCAGCAAAAGATTCTTCTATCTGAGAAAATAATGAAAACAAAAGCAGTAAATGTATCTCAGAGAGTGGCCCTTCGGCTTCAGAAAAATGGCAGTTACAACAACAACAAACTAAAATGTTGTCATTTACCCTGAGTGATCAAAAACAAAAACCTGAGCTAGACAATTCATAGTTCTTGGACTTTTGAAGCGTATGTTAAGTGCTTGCAAAAATGAGAGCCGGGGTCAGCTGAGGGAAATTTAATATTCTGGGCTATTAGTTGCCAAGTGTCTAATGTGTAGCTAAGGCCAATTTGAATATTCTGGGCACTTATGGGCAAGATCTTGAGGCAGGCTTCTCATTCCTATTAGTTAGAATAAAAGGCAGCTCTCCAAAGAAACAAGCGCCTTTAGGCTTCCCTCGCATTTTCAATGACATGGTGGGGCGTCTGCTCTAGGCTTGGTGTCAGGGTTCAGTATTGCTCCTGGAATGTCCTCAACTAGTGGTAACCATTGACAGTAAGAACAGCAACAGCTGTCCTCTCTTTGCACACATGAAAACTCAGCAGCGGAACAGAGAACTTGAGTTTGTAGGCTTGCCATTAAGGCTACTGCCTCCACAGGTCTCCTTTGTCTCTGATCCTTGTGTGACTATTTTCCTATTAAAGTAAATTAAAGAACCCGGAAAGTTAATCTGGAAACAGCGTGAAGCCAAAGAGAATTCCTCCCTCACCACTAGAGGCGATTGGTTTCTGCCCTGCAGTGTGAGATTCGATTTCTTTGATCTCAGTTGCCTAATTTTAAATTTTATTGTTGGTTATACAACTTCCCAGACTTCCCTAAGAAACTCAGCCTGTGTAAGGTACCCTGGCTTTCACTGGGAAGTGAACACCACCTCTAGAAGCAGAGTGTTGGTTGGGTCGCCAGTCTTTGGACAAACTCAGCATCTACCATAACATCCAAACCCAACTCATGGAGACCTGGAAGGAGTTCATTTGAAGCCACGGATTGTTCCTATGTCGACTACTGGTTGCAAATGTGGGAAAGAAGGCTGAGCAATGCCTACCTGGAAAAGGAAGATCTAGGATATAGTAAGAAAAGTCCATCCAAGGGACAAGTCAAACTCCTGACTTCTTGCATAATGCATAAAGGAAATAAGGGCAATGGTTATGTCCGTGAGTTTGGGTACAGGTAAGGTATAGATGAAGTCATTGAAATCTGGCCATCACAGAAATGGCATTTTTTCCAGTATGACGACTTCACTCAATGAGCAGTTATTGAGTCTTCATATATGCCAAGCGTTGTAGTACCAGGGCCTAAGGATTCTTAAATGAAGAAGATAAGGTCACTGTCATCCAAAAATTACAAGTCTGGTTTGTGGAGCTTAATCCACAGTTGTGAACGGAGGGTGAAAGTGACAGTAGAATAACCCTGGTGGGGACGTTGTGAGGAGGCGTAGCACTGCCTTCTCACTTTCCTATCCAGCATTCGGACTTCTGCATGAGCCAGTAATTCTGAGCAGGGGAAAGGTCTTGTTTGGGTGGTTACCTGAGTCATTCACTATTAAATGCGATGTGAGCCAGGCGCGGGGCCCTGTGAGTCCTGGAAAGCAAGGAGTTTGAAGTTCTTCCAAAACTTTCCTCCGAAAGTCACCACGGGAAATGTGACCTCACAGGTAGAAAGTCAGGGAGGGAGAAGGGGTGCCTGTCAAATGACAGAAACTGTCCCTTTCATAGGGGAGATAGCAGATGGGAGCCCCTGAGCGAAAAAGGAAGCAGAGGCGCAATGGAAGGCGCTGTTCAGTTACACCTGGCTGCCTAGTTGAAGGTTTTTCTTTCTTTTTTTTTTTTTGTGAGTTTTTTGAGACAAGGTTTCTCGGTAGCTTTGGTGCCCATCCTTGAACCAGCTCTGTAGACCAGACTGGCTTTGAAATCAGGGCTGGGATTAAAGGTGTGCACCGCCACCACCTGGCCCTGAAACTCACTTTCTTCAAGTGCTGCCTTGCAAGCCCTAATTGTGCCATGTGAAGAGCAGAGAGGATAGGGTTCACATGGTGTCTCTTGGATACCTGAGCCTGTGAAAGGTGTCCTGGTGCTTCTGACTGCCCGTTCCCCAAGCCCTTCACCATCCTGACCACCTCCCACACCCAGCCATGTGACCAGGACTGACCCTGGAACTCTAGTTGCTAGGTGACAGGTTGAGGACAGCAATCAGGCCCAGCTACAACAGATCAGTCAGTCCCACAGAACGGGATGTTGTGGAAAGATTTTTATGGTGAGAGCAAAACGGTTCAGCATTTGAAACCTAGAGGTCACAGGCTCAAGGTTCAGGGTGGGATGCCTTGTGAAGCCAAGATTCTTATCTGTGAATTTCAGAATCTTCAAGTTAGCCTGTGCTTCAGGTCATTTCTGGCTTAGAAAACATTGTTAAAAATGTAAAAAGCCTCCTTTTTTCCTCTAAGAAAAAGCAAATGTTTCTCACCTTTATCAATGGAATGGTCTCCCCGAGGCCTGCAACCCATATAGGTCTCCAGGTGCCTTGGGAATGGACGACCCTGTGCACTTGATTCCATACAGTAAGATCAGGATGTGTCCTGTCATGGAGGTCTGTGCTGGGGTACCGCAGGTGCCTTAAGGGGCAGGATGGTCCTAAAATGAGACATCACTGTGTCAGTCAGGATTCTCTAGCGGAAACACCACCAGAATGAATACGCATTAAAACAGGGTTTATTAGAGTGGCTTATACAATAGGATCCAGGTAGTCCAAAGATAGCCATCTCATACTTGAGAGGCCAAGAAGCCAGCAGCTAGCCAGACCATGAGGTTGGCTGTTTCAATCACCCAGTCTACATATTCCTGGAGAGCCAGTGGTCTTCAGTGCATCTGAAAGCGTGATTCTGATACCAGCAAAGGAACTGGAAGTGTCAGTAATAGCGTGGTTGAACTGGGCCACGAGAATGGAGGCGAAGCAAGGGAAAAGCAAAAGGCCTTTCTTCTGTGCCTTTTTATCTGGGCAGCCACCAAGATGCCACCCACATTTAGGGTAGGTCTTCTTGTAACAGTTGTGGCAGTCAAGACAGTCCCTACAGATGTGTCCACAAGACAACCTGTCATACACGGTCCCTTGTTGAGGCTCTCTTACCAGATAACAACTCCAGGTTACATCAAGTTGTTGATTTAAACCAACCATCATAACTGCCTTAGGTCCTTCTGCCTTCCAGAGCTCATGGTCTGAGAAGAATCGCTGACCCTGTTCAGATTCATCACACCATTTGAGGGGAGCACTCGGGCCCCAAATCACTCTAACCATAAGAGATCTCCAATTAACTGGTTCAAAATGGCACCTGGAAATTGATGTCTTCTCAAGGTGGTTCTACTGTGGACTGAGGGTTGAGAGCTACCATGTTAGAGTTTCTCTAGAATCTGGTTTCTAGTGCTAGGGCCCCCAGTGTTGCCATTTAATTAGTTCAGCTGTTCTCTCTTCCAGGAAGCCATCCTGGCTTGCCCAGACCTCTGCTCTAGCAGAGTTTCAAGCTCCTAGAGGCATGGGCTTCTCTCTGTTTCGTAGTTACTGGAATACCATTTGTTCCCTCTCTGAGACCTCGGGGAGAATGCTGTGCCTTTGCCTCATCTCTTCTTTGCATCGCCTGAAAACTGAGTTCTTGGCAAGACAAAGAAGACCTTTGACAGAGTTCACGAGCTGCTGTGCCAGCTCTGTGCCCACTGCTTCCCTGACATGGTTTCCTCTTTCGATGTTTTAGTACCCTCAGCACTTCATTCTTCCTCCTGGTGTGTTTTGTCTCTTGACACAACTTCTTGCACAGCCCTCCTGAGGTTCTTTGACTCCTCCAAGAGCCAGCTTAGCCTTCAGACCTTGCATAAAGTTGTTCTTGCCGGCTCCAACTGAAAGCAAGGATCTCCTCCCTGGAATGGCTACTATGGTCACCTGCACATCATCACTGGCACACACTGTAGCCCTATCCCCCCAACTGCATTAAGGTCTCCCCTGGGACCGTGTCTTCTGTAATTTTGTGATCCTTTGCTCATCCTATTTGATAACATGTACTTTAATGGTTATCTTTAATGAAAAAAGTCCTATGTAAAGGACATTAAAAATGACACCAATAAATATTGATGTGCAAAATGGGAGGAGGGAAACGACACCCTGGAGAGGTAGACGCCGCACACAGTGCTCACAGTTGTCTGGGAAGCAGTGTGCTGAGGGCAGAATGGACATAGAACCCAGAGTGAACTCTTCCCACCTCAGCAACCTTAGACAAACTACTTTGATCTCTCTGGGCCTTGGTTTCTTTAGCCACAAAATGGGAATGATGGATACCTTCTTCACTGACTGTTGTGAGGATTCAAGCTAATACCCACGAAGCTCGTGGACATTACCTGATAATGGTGCCTACTTTTATGCTCTTTTTTTGTTTTGTTTTGTTTCTTGAGACAGGGTTCCTCTGTAGCTTTGGAGCCTGTCCTAGAACTAGCTCTTGTAGACCAGGCTGGTCTCAAACTCACAGAGTTCTGCCTGCCTCTGCCTCCTGAGTGCTGGGATTAAAGGTGTGCACCACCACCACCAGGCTTTTTATGCCTTTTTTTTAAAGGCTTAGAGACAAATAAGCTATTTTGTTAACAGTAATACATATTCAGCAATGTGTT
>JAQHUG010000005.1:20421615-20437871 GCA_028555095.1 Dicrostonyx torquatus | reverse complement strand
GAAAAAAAGAGAGAACAAAGATAATACAGAAGCTAAGGGTTGAGACAGGAAGTAGGTCTATCCTTGGCTTGCTCCCCAATCGGCCATGCTGGCTAAGGGCCCCTGTTGCACCCTCTGAACAACACCATATCAATCCTGGTCCGAGGTGAATTTCCTCTGGTCTCCCGGGTTTTCTCCCAATCCCTCTCTTCAGGCTCTGACTCTTTTCTTGCCGACTTTCTCTGTATTAGAAGCCAGGACAATCTTTCCCAGCTCAACTCTGAGCTTATTCCCCACATGGCTGAATGAAGTCCCAGCTTCTGAACACGTTTGGTATGGGTCCTGTCTGTCTTTCCACCTCAGTTCTCATCCTAGCCAGCCACTCCCTGCACTCCTGCCAACGTGTCTACCTGAATTCTTTCTCCCTGCTTCTTTATGTGATATCCTGCTTCAATCTCAGGTCTTACCTGGCAAGCCACTTGCTCCAGGAATCCTCTTCTACCTTTGCATTATAATTCAGTGGCCCCACTGTCCGACTTCACCCCCTCCATCCCACTGTGAGCTGAATGCAAGGACCACTTTGTTCAACATTCCATCTCTAAGAACTGGCAGCTGTGGTTTTTGAGATTCCTGAGGGTCCTCAGTTATTTTATGGTGTTGTGAATGTCGCCACTTTTACTTCTGAAAAATTCTATACAGAAGTTTACAGAAATTCTTTTGGGAGGAGGAGAAGGAATTGATGTTCCAAAGTCTGCTTGGAACTGCTTCCTTGAGCAGTGTTAGACTCAGAAGGGGGGGGGGGGAAGAGATTGGCCTAAGATATTTTGTTTCCTAATGCCAATTTATGCAGTTGGATTTCATTCCTTCCTTCCTTCCTTTCTTCCCTTCTTTCTTCCTTCCTCCTACTTGCCTTCCTTCACTTCTTTCTCCTTCCCTCCTTCCTTTCTCCCTCCCCCCCAGTCAGACAGACAGCTTTGTCATTTTTCCTGGAAAGATTCACTGATTCAGTCTTTTCGTTACTATTGGTGAAATACCTGCTTAAAGCTGTGGCATGCATTCTGCCCTAGGATACGTGACTGTGTCAGCCTGCCGTGACAGCAGTAAGCATGACATGGGAGTTTTCTGCTTGCCAGCTAAGTAACTTACCTGACAGGAATTTCTGGGTGTGAAGAAAAAAATGCTTTGGCATTCCATCTCCAACTAGAGTGGGCATGTGCACACACACATACACACACGTGTGCTCACCCTCAGAACCCAGGACTACACATCCTCAAAGTTCAGAAGTTGCATTTATACTACAACATAATAGCTGGCTCTCAGTAACTTTCAAGGGGAGAAAGGACATCTCTCCCTCTCCCAGAGCTCAGTACAATTGCGTAAAAATAAAACAGCGTGTGATTAGTGTGCTCTTTTCATACTCTGCATCAATGACAGGTGTACAGTTACTGACACAAAGCGCTAGATTCACATCTTCGGCAGGCCTCCAGAGAATTCCCATAGTTACCCACAGAGCAAGAACTGGGTCTAAATGCCCAGTGAAAAATGGAAGTAACCCAACCTAGCTGCATGTTACCTACACTGCTATATCAAACGCGGCTCCTTCCAGAGTCACTATAGGATGGAGATGCAAAATGCAAGCTTTTACCAGGAACAACTCTTAGGAAATTTATACACACACACGGTTTTGACCAAGAATAAAGTTAATACCTCCCAAAGTTGAACTAGAAAAATTAATAGGGTTGCCATAAATCCTGTGAAATGCTCTGGATTAAAGTGCAGAAAACCACGGTGCCTTTGCTGGAGAACACAGGGACGGCTTCAAAAAACTGTGTGAGAACTCAGATTGAAATCTCATTTGCTTCTTGATGCATTTTCTAAGATGGACTCCTGAAGGGTCCCCACACCTCCTAGAGACCTGGATCCTGACTGAACACGCATGTCCTCCACAGGTTTGCAGTAAGGAAGCAGCTTCCCCTAGCAGCACACTTCTCAGCAGCTGCCTACCGTTCTGTGATGTTCCTCCCCAAGGAGATGGCCCATATTAGGCAGGAACAGGTGCTGGGTGTCATGAGAGATGCTAGCCCTCAAGAGTTGGGGTATTTCTTGTCTCCTATTTAGAATTTCAGCAGCATTTAAGCTTTCCATGTGTCCCCATGTTCTCATGTTCACAAAAACACTCAATTGCTGGTTCCATATTTCTCCCCTCACCAGTTCTCATAACTTCTTCATCGGTTCTGACAGATCCCTGCTAAATCCTTGGCTTCTGGACAGATCTGGTAAACATGTATGAACAGATCCAACTGGGCAGTTAAATCACTCCTTCTCTTGAGATGAGCTTCTCTAGCCAATAGCAGGAGGTGTTGCCAGAATACCAATGTGCACATTATTAGTTCCCAGTCCCCTTCTGGGTCATCTCTTTTCTTCTGCAGCATGCAGCCCCTTCTTTCTCAGCTTCACATTCTGTGCAACAGATCTGGTAAGACACTGTGCTCCCCTGGGTGGTCAGGCTTTGAGAGCACAGGCTATGTGGCATTTCTGCCTAATGCTCCTACAGCTAGCACAGTCAGCGCTCAATATGTGTATCCCAAATGAGCCAAAGATGGTTAGATGAGAACATGGAAAATGTTAATGCCCTCTTCTTTGTCCACTTAACCTCAGAAGACTCAGAATCCATTTCGGGATGACTGTGAGGTCCCTCCAAGATCTATTGAGAAGTACACCCCAGATTTCGAAGCACTGAAAATGTAGTGTGTGTTGTCTGAGTCAATGAAAATGTTCTTATGCTCCAAAACTTCGCTTCAAAACAAAACTTCAGGTTCATCTGCCTCTTATGTTCTGAATAATATCTGATTTATATTCTATTCATCTTTCTTTCTCTCAGCTCCCAACTTAAAATAGTTTGCATTTATCCTCTTTTGGAAGATGCTCCAGAGCATCCAGGAGGTGTTTTACAAAGACAGTTGATATTCATCTTGGAGGCACTGACTACAGCATGTCCTTCATTTTCCCATCAAACTTTTTACAGCTCTGGGCTGTCACTGAACGTGCTGGAAACAGTCCCGACAGCAAGTGCGACCATGCTGCAGTCCTGTTTTCCAGTCCCAGTTGCATTTGTGCTCTGAGTTCTGTGCAACAGCCTAGCTAAGACTACTCATTCATCCAATACTGAACTCCTCTGGCAAAACACTGATGAGGGAAAGCATGGAGCTGCTAACCTTGGCCTCTAGTCCCTTCATCTCTCTCCTCTGCAGCAAGATGTTTACATCTGGAAAGTTAAACTGGGGCCCAACAAAAGGGACAGAGAATACTCAGGCTTATTTCTGGTAATTCCTGCTTGGTTTTTAAGAAAATAAACTTCAGGGCTACCAGACTAGTTTCTATACTACACTCAGCCCTGACTGGTTGTGAAAGCCGTCCTTATATTTGGAGCTCATTTGTGCCGTGGAAATCATAATAGCAGTGAGAATAATAAAAAGACCCTTTGCACTCGGAGGTGGGCTCGGTGGGGACCTTGGCTGTACACCGTCTAACCTGAGTCTGGGCTAGCACCAGTCACAATCGCTATTCTTAGATTCTGTTTTAGCATCATGAGCACAAACTTCAGAAGCCCTTTGTCTTCCTTGGTGGAAAGGGTCAGGCATAAGGTCTTACATGTAGAGGCAGCCTAGAGAGCACTATTTTTTTACCCATGGCCCAGGTCCTCCTGGTATCCCTACTGGCCGTTGCTGGCCAGTTTCAGAGAGGACAATGAGTGTGTTTCTCCACACTTTCAGCTGACATGCCTCCTGAGTCCTGCTCACTACTGCTCCCTAGACAACTGCTTCTTGTGAGCCCCACCACCCACCCCCGTGAGATAAGGAAAGAGAAAGAAAAAGGAGTTTGCCAAGAAAGCACGTGACTTTGCAAGACTTGGAAGGTTTCAGATTTGTTAGTGTACTCGGTTTCACATTCGTGTTGAAGCACGGCCTTGAGTGACTTGTACTAGCAAAAGCTGTGACAGTTTCATTCAGTCCTGCAACAAATAGTGTCATTTTTGTACATCAGGGAGCCTTTTGGGGTCATTGATACCACTTGCCAAACCAGGAGAGCCTGGGCTCTAACTTAGCCTCAGGTTTAGATGGCTAATTTTGGCTTTCTGATGACAGACTTGGTTTCCAAGGGGGTTTGTGGATTCCCTGTGGATTAATGTTCTCTGTAACTCCATTCCCCTTGCATGGAAATGAGGGTGGGGTTGGGAATGTGACTCTATGGGAGTCTTGCTGCAACTTGTTCTGGGCTCTGAGTTCAGCCCAGCATCAAATTAGTAAGTAAATAAATAAATAAATGCATTTTAAGCAAGTTAAAAGCCCTTCTGTATGGTTTACTTAAGCTGGAACCAGCCTGGACATTGGTAGCTCTCAATGATTCTGTGATACACAGCTTGCAGCTGAAGCTGTGAATATTGAATCCTGTGTTCTTGTCACTCTGATCACTTAACTGTCCACCTTAATCTGGTTAAATTATTTTCTGATTGGTGGGTAGCATTATTGAGTATGAATGGCATATCAGCTACTGAATGTAAATACTTAGTCTATACACTGTGATACTTTTACAAAATTTCCTTCCTAAAGTTACAAGCTCAGCCTTAACTTTTTTTTCCCGCAGAAGATCTTGTAATAGCTCCATGTACTAAGGATTCTTTCTATCTTTTAAAAAGTGCTCCTTTGCTATGGCTTCTTGGTTGTTAATTTTATGTTCACCTTGGTGATAAGATTTATTTCAGTTATTCTGGAAAATGCAAACTCTCCCCCAAATATCTTCATCAGTAAGAGGGCTTGATAGAAAAAGTGAAGTGGCCAGATGTGGTGGCACACACACACAATCCCAGCACTCAGGAGGTAGATGCAGAAAAATGGAGGCATTTTTAAGGCCCTCCTAGGCTACACAGTGAGTTCAGGACAGCCAGGGCTACACAGTGAGACCCTGTCTCCATCAATAAAGAAACAAACAATCAGGGCTGGAGAGATGGCTCAGTGGTTAAGAGTACTTGCTGCTCTTCCAGAGTTCCTGAGTTCAATTCCCAGCACCCACATGGTAGCTCACAGCCACCTATAATGAGATCTGGTGCCCCCTTCTGGTATGCAGGCACACATGAAAGGAATGTTGTATACATAATAAATAAATAAATCTTTAAAAAAAGAAAAAAGAAACAATCTCAAAAGATGATGAGCAAGGCTGTAATCCAACTGAACATTTGTATCTCGAGTATTTAAGGTTCCATGTTAACCTGGGAAAATCCCTCACAAAATACCCTGGTGTACTTTTCCCAGAAAAACCCATCCTGTTCTATATCTTATCAACAACTCAAAGACATGGAAAGCACTTACTGGTGTTTTCAGATGGTATAAGGCCCCTCTCACCCCACCCCCACCGTGACCATCACCACCAAAAAGGAAAAAAAAAAAAAAAGATGGCTTTCGTTGCAAATGCCTGCACTCGCAATGAAAATGACTTCAACAGGCTGCAGTGCTGGATGGAACCCAACAAGATGAAGTGGAGTAGGCAAGAGATGTACACTTCTACTTTTAGATTCAAAAGGCAGTTGCGCAATGACAGGATGGGAGCGACTGAGCTTGGCAGCAATTCCTGTGGCTAAAAGCTTAATATGAACCCACAGTAGGAAGTGATGGCTAAAAAAGAATGAATGTAGCTGTGTGCTTCCACAGTAGAAATATTAATAATTCACTTTACAGTGGTCACACTGAGTTGGAAGTAATGTGCTGTGTTCCAAGCGCACTCAGGAGGGACTTTAACAAAGCAGAGTAGCCGTTAAGAGGGTGTTGAATGCAGTCCAAGATACATTTGTGAGGCTCCTGTTTGGAGCAGGCAGTGTGCAAACTAGTGCCGGCAATAAAGCCAGGAAGAGACATTGCTGGCCACTAGCGTCAAGGACTTGAACATATAAATGGAAAGCCAGACAGGTAGGCACATGACTGTAAAACAAAGCAGACCCGGAAAGCAAGAAGCACAAAGAATGTGCTCTGGGAACTTGGGGGTTGGGCTGGCTGTAGGATTTGTACAGGAAATGAGGAAGGCCTGAGAGCAAAGATGTAGAGACAGGAAAACTCCAGCATGGCTGAGGAATACTGAGCAGTCTAGGCTGGCTGAAAGAGCAGGGCGAGGCTGAGAGTAGGAAACCGACCTGTAAAAAGCTTGGGGACAGAGCGTGAGGACAGTGGTTGGGGTGGAAAAGACATTGCAATTAATGAACCTTGGGAAATGATGACACAGAATAACCCTTGGAGAAGGGTATTTAATAAGAGGAAGGATGACCAAATTGCCCTGGTGGTTGTGAGTCAGGTTTGCTCTAGACACTTACTTCCAGCCAATGTTCCTAAGCAGAGGTTTGATGCTGGTTTTATTTGTTTGTTTAGTTTTGAAATCGAAACTGCCCAGGTGAAGTACCACTTCCCCTCATGTGAGTACCACCGCGGGTAGACTCGGGCCTCTAGCCTGAACATTGAGAAGAATTATCATCACAATTTAATCCACGAATGAATTAAAAAATTGTTTCAACAATAAATACCCCTTTAGGAAGAGCAAGATATTGTTAATACAACTTTGCCACTTTTCCAACGCTCTCATTGTAATGGGCCAGCCACAGCCCTGAATCATTCATTTAAAATCCATGCTTGAATCGAGTTGCCCTCTACCTTGCCTGTGGGCACTTTATTTCTCCTTAGTAACATCCCCTGTGCCTCCCCATTGGCTGCATCACCAAGGTTGCCGCCCCATTGACTGCATCGCCATTGGTTGCCTCCCCATTGACTGCATCACCATTGGTTGCCTCCCCATTGGCTGCATCGCCATTGGTTGCCTCCCTATTGACTGTATCACCATTGATTGCCTCCCTGTTGACTGCATCGCCATTCGTTGCCTCCCCGTTGGCTCCATCGCCAGCCACCCTGTTCCTGAATTCTGAGTTAAGTTAAATTTTCTCCTGAATTCTGAGTTAAGTTAAATTTTCTCTACCAACCAGTCCCATACATCACCACTCTCAAGTCAATCAAAGGTCACCTCTGGGTCTTTTCTTATCTTCATGCTTTTGTATCTCTGGACTTTTGGTAATGTAGTTTATTGGGGCACGTTTAAGGCCATCCTAGGCTACATAGTGAGCTCAGGACAGCCAGGGCTACAGAGCCATCCTAGACCACTTCTAGGATTCCTGGTCCATTGGCAATAAATGTAGTTTGATGTCCAATTTTCTTTGGAGATTTTTTTTAAAAGATTCCTAATCACCCGTTGAAAAGCCTTTAAAATAGGAAAGTGATGGGCAAAAGGAACGAATGCCCTTGAGCACTGCAGAGCTTCTCTAGGGAAAGTGTTGCTTGTAGAACCTATCAGGAAACATTCAATCTATTGTTGCCCCTGTGCCTGGGGCAAAAAATGCAGCTTTTCCGGGGGTGGGGGGGGAGACGACGACAGGTCATGAGGAGATGGAAAAGGCTGACTGGCTCCAGACCTGAGGACTGTTTCACACGGAGGCTGATACTGCTTTATTGTTTGGCTCAGGTAGCTGCCAGAATATAATCTCTGACTCCCTGGGTGTGTCTATTCCTTTTTAGATTAGATAAGAACAATCGATGAGTTTTTAAATGCTGAGAAAGCTAATCATAACCAAAAGGGAGTCACGGGCCACAGCCAAGAAATATCAGCGAGATAAAGGCGCCTACTGAACTTTTCTCCTCCATGGTTCTTGTTCCTCTTCTTTCCAGTTTTCCATTCTCTGTGTTTTGTCTTTTCTCTCTTCCTGTCAGCCAATAAATTCTCTTCTCTCCACACACCCTCTTTCTTCATCCCAGCCTTAATTCCGTCCCCAGAGACTGAATTTGGAATGCTCTAACTGATCAGAAAGTGGACCTGAATTTGGCTTTTAAATATATTCTTTTAAAGAGTAAGTAAGATTCATATTTAACTTAGAATATAGATGAGTAAGGTTTATTCTGATTGATTAAAAAAAATTTTTTTCAATTCCTAATTCCAGGCTTGGGCCTTGAACTTGAACCTCAATCCCATTCCAAATTAGGTTCTGGTTCCAGGAGAGTGGCATGTCAAGGAATAGAGCAGGTGAGGTGGGAGGTGAATGAATATTGGTTTGCATGGACCCCGTGGGGCTCTTGACCCCAGGAGGATGTACACTGGGCCTGAGCCTTTGTCCTGCCTCAGCTGTTCTTTTGGGATGCTGGGCCAGGTTTAACTGGTTTTCAGCATCCATGCTGCTTCTGACTTCTATGAGGCTTTCATTGCAGTTCCTTCTCTTCTGTGAGGGAGCAAGCCTTGTGTGGGAAGAAAGAAAAGGCAACTCTCCCCCCGCCCCCAAACCTGACATGTTTTGCACTCAACTACAGACATCCTCTGGTTAACTTTGTACAAGTGGAGCTCAGTTGTGGGATCCACTGTGGCCATTCAGCATTCTGGCAGCTAGGAGACAAACTGTCGCAGTCATCTTCATTTTTAAAAAGAGGTCTGCAGGATGGTCTTCTCCACAGCGGGACACTTGTTTTGGAAATCCCATACTCCTCCTCCAGTGGTTGGTTACTAGTTGTGATCTGGGAGGGGGGAAAGGCAGAGGGGGTCCCTCAGCTGGGGCTCTGGCCCTCAAAAGACTTCCTTCCCCTCATTAACCGAGAGCCATTGACCGCCTCCGCAGGCTCATTCCGCTAGTGAATCACCCACTTTCCCACTATTAGGGCTCTGGCGGTGCCGCTGGAGAGCTACCACGCAGCGGAAGGCACGTCTCCCCGCTAGAAAGGAGAGTACTCTCAAAGTCCGCTAGTTCTACAGGTATGAAGGCATGACCGAGCACCTCTGATCACCCTGCTGTCCCCTCTAGCCGGCTCACGCTTGTCGTTTTCCTGCTCCTTTCCATGGTCCTGGGGTTTCTAAATCTTGGCAGGGAGACAGTGCTTCCTTTGTGCCGGACCTGTTACAATGAGGTAACCAAAGAAAGGGTCTTGGTCTGAGGCTGTCAGCTGTTACTAATCACTCTTCCCCTGCCTGTCGCGGGCCCACTTGCCTCTCCCTCTTGCTCTGCTTAGCACACATAAAGAAGATGAATTACTCTCTGGTTCCTCTTCAAAAAAGCATATTGTGTGGCACATTCCAATACTGTGAGCAAAGGATGGGCTACTGTGAAGGGTAAATGGGTATCTAAACCATCTCACAGGGGGGCTCGCACCCACAGCTGGGAGCCTCTGAGACAAGAATTTCAGAGTTGCCCCCTACGACCATTTCCGGTGACCTCGCTGAGAGTGACAGGAAGTCCCTGGGGTAGGGTCCAGAATAAACAGCACCACCAGAATTACAGGGCTGGATTAGGACCAGAACTGGAAGAGGGAAAGCGTGGGCACTCAGGGATCCCATTGCCTGAATGGGTAAGGGAGGGCGCGTCCAAGCTAAGGTTAAGCCAACAGATACTTCGGCTCTAATATTAGAGGTAGCCATGATGGGCCTCATTTTCCCCTCGCTGCTTTTTCTATGTAAAGCAAAAAAAAAAAAAACAAAAAACAAAAAACAACTGCACCACAGCTATGGCCACAGAAAAAGAAAGAAGACTGTCTGCTTAGTCCTTACAATCTGAGGAGCAAAGTGGTTTATTTGGCTTTTTCTGCCACTAATAATATTGTCCGCTCCACTGATTTTTCCCCCCCACTGGCCAGTCTTTCAGAAAGAACATTCCTTGTTTACCTTTCTACACTTTATTTTTCTAGGGAGCACTGTAACTCAGAGATGTGTTAACCAGCTTTAGAGGTCAAATTAAAAAAGCAGTTGTCCTGACAAATTATACTCTGCCACAAGCAGCTAAGTGTTAACACCTGTTACTTTCAAGTGCACACCTTTCCAAAGGTAAATGGCATTATAGGATAACAAAATGACAGGTTCTTCGATATGATCAGCCATCATTAGGACGGAAACTTTGGCTGCAGTGAAAAACAAAAACAGCAACAACAACAAAAAACCACACACACATGAAAGTATTCGTAACTGAACTGGCAGAGAAAGCTGCAAAATCTCAGCCTTTGTGGAGATGATTTAATGCTCAGGATGGCTCAGGCTTGCAATCTCAGGAGGCTGAGAGAGAAGCGTTGTCATGACTTCAAGGCTACATGGTGCTTTCTGGGTCAGCTATAGCTACATAGTGAGACCCCGTCACAAAACAAAAAGAGGAGAAAGGAAAACTCTGGGGAAATGACTTACTAAGAAAGTGAACTGCAAGTATGAGGCTAAGGACCCAAATTTGGACACCCAGCACCCACTTCAAAAGCCGACTATGGTGTTCATTCTGTGTTGGTCAACTATGAGCATGCAGCCTGACCTGGACTGTGGTTGATAAACCTAGTGATACTCCACTTGATAAAACTGATTTTCCCTGTCCCAGAGGTACCAGTAGCAAAGGGCTTCTTGGTTAAACATGGGGCTGTATGTGTACTTCCTTTTCTCAGTGCTGAGATTCTGTCTAGTTTGAACCTGTTCAGATCTAGGGCCTGCTGTCCCCGTCTCTGTAAGCTCATAGGCGCATCAGTCCTGTCCTGTCTGGAAGACATTGTTTCCTGGGGGTCCTCTATTCCCTCTACTCTTCCAATCTTTCTGCCCTCTCTTTCACATCAGTCTCTGAGCCTAAAGAGGAAGTGCTGAGCATTCCGAAGACTCTCCCTCCCTGCACACTGTCCAGTTGTAGGTCTCTGTATGAATTACCATCCACTGCCAAAAGAAACTAATGCTCTGAGGGCTGAGAGAGGCACTGATTTATGACATATTTATCTAAGTCATACAAAGGCACTGATTTATGGTTTAGCAGTATGCCACTAGGACTCGTTTTACTCCTATGCTCATCTAGCAGAGTAATAGTAGTCGGATTTCCCTACACCCATGGCCTCTCGAGCCTCAGGACCTCTGCCACTTTGGATTCGCTCTCGCTGGACTGGGCCTTAAATCCAATCGAAAAGTGCCTAGTTGTTTTGTTTTGTTTTGCGTGTGTTATTGGTTTTGTGGTTTTTTTGGTTTGTTTTTTTTTTTAAAGAGAGTTTTGATTTGATTTTTGGGATTTTGCTTTTGCTGAGAAAGACAGAGTCAGAGACAGAAAGAATAAATGTGAAGTTGGGTGAGTAGAGAGGTGGTGGGAAGGATGTGGAGGAGTTGGGGAGGGGGAAGGAATAGGATCAAATATATTGTATGGAAATAAGATTTTGAATTAAAAGTAAAAAGCTACTCTAGTTATATGCTCTTGTGATCTAAGCGCCATGAGGGTGAGGGACAAAGACAAGAGGTGCTCTGGGGTTTGCTGGAATCAGCCTTGTCCAGAAAAATCTCACAAGCTCCAGGTTCAGTCAGAGACCCTGTCTCAAGGGACTAAGGCAGCAAAAGAGGGCACTTGAACACCTCCTTTGACTCCACATACTCAGGTGCCCCTCACTCACACACACATACATGCACACATACACGCACACATCACACACAGAGGACATTGCCTTCTTTGTAGACGATTCCATGAAGTGCGCTTTTCCTTTATCGTAATGCCTGAAAGAATTCTGTTCAGACAAATTGAGTAGACACTGGAAATCAACACCCTTACTCCTTTGACCTCTGATCATGAAAAGATGCTAGTTCTGAGGTCAGAGGAGTAGCCTAGAGTCATGGGTAATGATAGTGAAGAGAAGGGAGACGGAGTCCCTGCTGTCAGCTGAGTGGGGGTAGAGACAGGGTTTATAAAGCTGACCCCAAAATGACAAATGCCTCTTTCAGTGTGGCCTGGCACATTCATATCTGCAGGTCAGAAGCTGAAAAACATCTCCACCAAACACTGCTCGTCTTTATCGCATGTGATATCTTCTAGTATTTTCTGTGCTGTTTTCCTTTCTGTTGTTAATTGATTAAAAAAAATACAGTCATGACCCACCAAACCACAACCTAAGTAAATAAGCACTTGCCTTTAGACCTCACCCTTTCCTGTCTACTTTTCTTTTGTCGTTTGTTTGTTAGTTCCCTCACCCTTCTGTCAAAGTATAGAAAGACAGAGCAATAGCAATTGCCCCTGTGTGCTCACCTGGAAGGATGAAGTAGACCAGCCAGCAGAGAAGCTAAGACAGGAGGGTGGGATGCTGTACCACTAGCCACAGCCACAGCCCACACCCTGGACTTGCAATACTGAGCTCCTGAGTAGCTAGAGTTGACAGGTCTATATACCAAGCCTAATATGACACATTATTCTTGACCAACAATTTAAAGCCTGACTTTTAAAGATTTGCGCAAAGGTGTACAGAATCATTAGAACTTTCATTTTCTTTACTGTTGAATCTATAAAGAGCCCAGAAGAAAATGCTGCAATACAAAAGATGTTTGCAGAGTTTTAGTCAGGGATTCAAAATGACTTGCTGGGTGCTCATGCCCTACGTCCACTGCCCCTTCCTCTGTGACCTGTTGACCCTCTGGTTCCAACACCTTTATAGGTTGACTGTTTGCCCAATACTCAGTAGCAGGCAGCTGCTCAAGACACCAGGACTCATTTCTCTATCTATTATACAAACATGAAATAAACAGTATTTTTAGAGTTTAATGTACCTGTCTTTAAAAACCGCATCACCTTGTATTCCCATGAATACGGTACATGTTCATCCTTGAGTTTTTTGCTGTAAGTTTGCCCATCTTGAAATTCTAGGAGGGCTGGAAACAGACGGCTTTCATTAGATGTGTGTTTGAGAGTGCATTGTGAAGAAGGAACGCATCTAAAAAAACTCAAAACCGAAGCAGAGCAATCTTCTTGAGTCAGGAACTGCCATTGCCCTTTCTGTCCCTCCTGGGTCTGGTCCAGGGGCCTTGGTAGAACAGTGAAGTGTCATGAGGATACGTGGAAATACAATTCAAAATAGAAGGCTGCTTTGGATTTCTCGTTCCAAAACCAGAGATAGGAATCGTGAGGGAAGCAGACTGAAACGCATTCGTTTGTAAGGCATAGATTTTTTTTCTTAGCAGATGGGAGAGTGGAATCCATGAAAAAGACAGAACCTCGGGAGCTTGGAGTTATTTATGTGCCCCTTTAAAACTTGGCTGAAGACATATTTCATTTATCCAAGTCATACAAAACATTGTATCAAAGGAAATTTAATTTACAATTCAGAGTTCCATGGAGTATGCAGGAAATACGCCTCTCTTCCCCTCCAAAATATCCCATGAATTTTTTTGGTGCGTATTTGTTGTGCTAAACTGATTTCCCAAAGACTTTCCGCATAGGTAAAAAAGTTATTCTATATTAGCTTGCTTCTTATGGCACACAGATATTTGTAGCAATTTGTTAATCTTTAACAGTCTAGAAAGGACCCTGTTTAAGTTCTATTCAAGGCTTAACTCCTCTGTAGATTGAGGGTTTTCAGGAATGGTTATGTACGCAATAATCGCTTACTGATGAGCAGATTTTTCCAAAGCACAACCTGCTCACAGTCAGAAAAATGAACAGCCGTCCTCCTTCCATTACCACATGCTAGCCTACTCTGGACCACGTTACCAGGAGTGGAGGGAAGGTTTGCCCTGCCAGGTCAGCTCTCCAGCTATTCCTTCCTGTGACTAGGATTACTCAGCTTGGCCCTTGGGCAGATCTAAGACATGCAGAGAAATTCCATCAGAGGCTTTCCATAATTACATACCTATAATAAATAGTGTCCTCCTCAAACCAAGTAGCTTGTCTCAACTCAACACAGGAAAGCTAGAGAAAGTCAACATGGGCAATAAGAATTGTTATGTGGGAAACAGCAAGGTGATCTTTCAGCAGTGTGGTTTGGATCCTGCCACCGTAGTTATTAGCTGTGAAACCCTTGGGCAAGTCATTCACCTTTCTGGGCTCTTGTCTCTTTACCTACAAAACAGTACCAATGATATCTGCATTTTGTCATGCCCCAAAGTTAAATGAATATACAGCATCAGGACTTTATGATAGAGCCTGCGGATGAACATAGCAGTTAATACAAAGCAAACAAGCCATAAGGGTATATGGTCGTACCTGGGAGAGCCATTGTGGTACTTTACACGAACAAAATATAGGATTTCTTTCAGAGTCCAGGATGCTGGTGGCAGGCTTTGTCCTCCTACAGATGTGGAGGTGAGATGTCAAATGAGCAAAAAGAGACCGGTGAGATCACTATCTTTATTCCTTACTCTGGAATGTGATCTCAGACATGTTAGTTAGATGACTACACGGGTGTCGTAACACACTCTCATACCCAAGTGACTTCGCATCTCCTGTCACCTCAATGCCCTTTTCTCCCCATATTTTAAGCTAACTGACAAGAATCTATACAAACTTTCCCTCTCTAAACATTTGGGACATTCCTGCCAAAGTTCCCTTTTCTACGAAAATGATTTAGTACTCGAACCTTGCCCCAGACTCTCTTCACGTGTGTGTTTAGTCTCTGCTGTAGAACTTGGCCTCTCATATTTCATCATGTGGGGGAAAGAGGATAGTTACAGAGTTCAGGTGTGGGAGAGGAAGAACAATGTCCTGCTTGCTTGAGGTTTGTCTTCCAAAATTCTCCGATCATTTCCCTGGCCCCACTAGTTTCGAGGCCGTTTTGTGCGAAACATCGCACACGTCTGCCATGCTGTTTCCCTGACAACAATATATGGCCTTGTTCTTATCAGTGTCTTTAGTTTTAGAAGCTGAAGTATTTCAGGAGCAGGAAGGAGCAAGTTGCCCTGTATGGGCCATCAGACTCCCTTTAGGAGAAGGACTTTTGTGGAGAATTGGTTAGTGACGGGATCCTCCTCAGCTGAAATAGCAGCTCATTTTCTCTCACAACTAAAGGGCCAATATGCAGAAGTGGGCAAGACCTCTTCTTAGACTAATTGTTTTCATTTTGTGCTTATTGCTAAGAAAATGCCTTCTGGTGTTTGTCTTTGTTATTTCAGAATTAGTAAGTATGGAAAGATATTTGGTTTTCATTCAAAACATTCTTTTTTTAAAAAAACCTATAAACCATTTCCTAAAGGTACTGTCCCTATAGCTGTGAGTACTATGATCACATTCCCATGCCTCTGGACAATGGGAGGGGGAGGGGTACAGAAGCCTCTTCCTCTGTCTGCAACTTACCACCAGTGTTCTCTCTAAATAGCCTGTAGGTTGATAGTAATGGGCAGAAGCATCAGAGAAGACGTCTGAGAAGGACTGCAGGATAGGAGGAAGAGGAAAAGAAAGCCTCCTTTGAGAGGAAGAGAATACTGCCACCTGGTACCTCCTGGCAGAGATATCAGCCCTTGCACTTGTGCCACTCACTAAGTAGACAGGGAAAGAGCTGGAAGGATGGGGTAGAGTCGAAGTGGTGTCCAGTCAGGCAGTCCTGCAAGAGGGTGGCCCCTTTGTGGAAGTATCTACAATGACAGCAAAGTAAAGATATTTGGGCACATGAATCAGTCCTGAGAATGTAAATGGGGGGTGAACATGTCTACTGAGAACATATTAGCCCAGTTACAACACAGCTGAAGCACTGAGTGGTAACCATCTCAGTGTGTGCACACTTAGTTCAGAGTTTCAAGGGTAAGAGGTCAAGGTCATTCACTAAAGCCAGTCAGCCTCCTCATCTGTGAGAGATGAGACTGATTGTCTCAGGGGCAACACATTCACAAAACTTAGTCACATATATTTAAGTTTGAGTTCTCAGTACATTCTACTTGCCATTCACTAGAACCTTAGTCTTTAGGTGCTTATTAAGTAAATGCTTATGAAAATTATAAATGATACAATACAATTCAAATATGATTGGAATTGAAATTGAAAGTTGTAACTTCTATCCCTTCTTCAGTACATTTGTGTCAATATTTTAAGGCAAACTTAACCAGTTACTTAACAATCATGAAAACCTTTTTTAAGTGCTTAGCCTAAATATGTTTGTATAAATGTGGGCACTGATACATATCATTGAATTACACTAAAGGGTCTGGTGAAATGGCTCACGAGTTAGGAGCCATGGCTGCCCTTCCAAAGGACCCAGGTTCAATTCCGAGCACGCACATGACAGCTCACATCTGTATAACTTCAGCTCTGAGGGATTCAACACCCTCACACAGATACACAGACACACAAATAAAATAATATAAATAAATAAAATGCACATAAAATAAAAGTAAATAAATCTTTAAAAGGAAAAGAAATACACTATTATTATCTTTTAACACATTTATGAAAACACAACTTAAATAGTAAATAATGGGGCTGGACAGAAGGATCAGCAGGTAACAGTGCTTTCTGATTTTCC
>JAQHUG010000005.1:20398166-20421427 GCA_028555095.1 Dicrostonyx torquatus | reverse complement strand
AAAAAAAAGAAGTAAAGTATTCTGATAAACTATGATTAGATTACACAATAATTAAATTTCAGTATGGTGATAGGGTTGGAAAGAATAAAGGAGGAAGTGGAGAGAGTGCTAAGGAAACCAGAATCCCCTGTTAGTATAGCTAAGTTAGTCTTTGGAGGGTTCATTTTCCCATTGTTTTCCAGCCCAGCACGTCCTGGGAAATGTCCCATTAGCTTGCACCACTGGGAGCCCTTAAAACCCATACATCTTTTTCACCTGGACCGCACTGGACTTCCCCTTCAGTAAACATTGAGTATGTCTTGGAAATGAGGAGAAGGGGTATTTTTAACATGTTGTGAAGTGTCTGTGGGGCAAGGAAGAGGGAGACAGGGTGCAAGAACAAGGTGAACTCCACAAAATTAATTTTTTTCAACTTCATTAAATGAGATGACATAAAGCAGCAGAGACGTGATGTCCGAACTTTAGCTTTTAGAACCCAGTGTTTGCCTGAAATACAAACTGTAGATTGGCAATGGAAGTCACATCTCTCATTTCTTCTAATGGAAATTGATATTGAAGGCCTAGCTTCCAATCTCATCCCTAAGCTGTCTCCACTGTACAGTTCGCCCTGGACTAACTAGGTGATTACTCATGCACTTTTCCCAAGTCTTCCCCTGTAACGTAGTTTTTAGCAGCATATGACATGTTCCTTAGATTTCCGATTTACTCGTGACAAAAACAAGTGTTACATAAAAGACACCTGAAAGACTCCATGATGCACATATAAAATAATAGCTTCAAAAAGAATTCAGTGGCAGCCTGTGTATGTGACTCAACACAGCACTTGGACTTTAGGAAATGCCCACTACCTGATGGAAATCACTTCAAGTAATTTCATACATACACTCACATGCACAAACACACGCTACTCACACGTGTCTATTCCCCAACTAATAATAACCGAGGCAAGAAATGAATTGCACTTCGAGCTTTTAGGAAGCTGGTGTTCCTTGGTCCTCATGACATCAGTCTGGGGTAGAGCATGGGTGATCACATGTTCACTGGCAAATTCTCACAGCAGGTATTTCTGGGGGGATGAGGGAAAGCGGGTGTAGAAGGAAATGCTGTTCCCCTTGTCTTCCACTGGAGAATCCCTTGGATTGACTTCCTGAAAACCTTCTGTTTGCCTTCCCCAGGAATGGCGGCCCTAGATAGTAAGGCGTCAGGGAAGATGGGCATGCGAGCTGTAGTCTATTACATGACTACCACCATCATTGCTGTGGTGATTGGCATAATTATTGTCATCATCATCCATCCTGGAAAGGGCACAAAGGAAAACATGTACAGAGAAGGTAAAATCGTCCAAGTGACTGCTGCCGATGCCTTCCTGGACTTAATCAGGTATGTCCTTGTAATCCTTCCCTGGGGTATACGCTGACCACCCAAACCCTCGTATTTTGGGATGCCAACCAAACTCTCAAAGAGGTATTTGACAGAACCAGCCCTTGGTTGACATGGAAGTCACATCTCTCATTTCTTCTAATGGAAATTGATATTGAAGGCCTAGCTTCCAATCTCATCCCTAAGCTGTCTCCACTGTACAGTTCATCCTGGACTAACTAGGTGAACTCATGCACTTTTCCCAAGTCTTCCCCTGTAAGGTAGTTTTTAGCAGTGTATGACATGTTCCTTAGATTTCCGATTTAAAATGAGTAGTCTGCATCATCGTCCACAGCAAACAACAACATGACTCAGCTGGAACTGCCGTGTTCATCTGCCCACTCCTGACTAGAGATCCTTCTTCTATACTATTTGCAAAGAAAAGATTTGGCAGATGAGTAATGAAAAGTTGGAGGGTGCTCTTTGGTCGTATTTTATAAACCAGCTGGACGCTGATTACAATTGAGTCTTATCAGTTGAAGTGCAGTGGATGATCAACAAAGCAAGCCCAAGTTTGAGTCTTCTTTCTCTCCACACACTACATACTCCAAAGGAAGTCTGAAAGTCAGCCCTGGGTGACTTTGGCAGGAGAATCATGAGGTTGAGGCCCGCCTCACCTGGGCTGCACAGCAAGACCCTGGCTCTAAACAGGTTCTGGGGAGCCCCAAGGTATAATGAGATAAGATATTTTGTCACCACCCTTGACCGTAAGGGAACACAGGAAAGGAACTGTTAGCAGAGCCCGGGAAGAACTGCCGCTGTAGGAAACAGGCCTCAGAAGTAGGAACTCTAATAGAAGGAGATGGAGGAAGCTTCAATCAATTAAACAAGGCAAGGGGCTGATGGGATATGTACACGGACCTCTTTTCTCTTATTACCCTGTAAGCTGTCAGCAAACGCCACTAAACAAAACCAAAAGGAGTCAGAAAAGAAGCAAATCCATATCCTAATCCATTCAGGTTAGGTCCTACGGCTCAGCACAGAATGCAGGGTGGATCCCCAGAACAAATGGAGGATGTTCTAACACAGGCCTTTCTAGATTCCTGTCTGCTTTGCATTCTCCCACTGTGTGGCACCAGTCTTTCTGGTCAAAGCTTAACTTTTTCTTCCTCCTTCCATCTTACCTGCAAAGAACCAAAGTTTCCTGTGCTAGGTAGCCACTCCCAGGGGTTCCCCATTGCTCAGTCTGAAAGAAGCTTCCCCAAAGAACTGATTCCAAATGTCATTTCACGAGTGAGTCAAGAGACGTTTGGAGAAGAGGGGTTTCTTTATGGCAGCTTTCCATTCCCACCAGGGACAAACTTGTGTCACCCAGCTGTTAGCCTCACCCAACCACAATGAGATCTTTCCTTGAAAGACTCCTCATAGAGCAGATCCCAGGGCACTAAAGGTAACAGCTGCTTGATATTTCCTGCCCAGTGAGATCAATAAGGAAGGTAATGTGCAGGGGGGAGTTAGAGAGAGGAAAGGGAAGGGGGAAATGATAGAACTGCATTATAATTTCAAAAACTAAAAAAGTATGATGAAGATCCCTGCAGATTAGTAACTGATAGCTATGCTTTTATTAAGTTCATGGAACTATTAAAATATTTACTATGTTTAACTTGGGTTAGGAATATTATGTTATCTGTCTTTGTAATTTTTACCTTCGAATGCTGAGGTCTTGTCATCCCCAGCCTGGTTGGCCTATCAGAGCACTGTAAGTTTCTATCTTTTGCTCCAGTAAAGAGTGTATGGCTGTCCTGCCTCTCCCTTAGCTTGGGCATTTATCTTAGAAGCTCTTTGAATGTACACTTGCATCATAAGGGAAACAAAAACCCCACAGAGCACAGATTGGAAGAAAAAGAAAACAGGAGGGTCCAGATAGCAGCAAGAAAGAAACAAGCAAATATAGCCTTAAAGTATGAGTTCAACGACATACAATCTCGAGAATCTCAAATTCATGAGTCATGTCTCTTTCTCTCAGTCTTCAATCCTAGCATCCCACTAACAGTTTAATTCACTCCCCTCCTTAACAGATGAATCATCTGAGACATCAGTGGTGGCCATTGACTTGGCCAGTGTCACATTCCTGAGCAAGACTGTTTCATCCTCTTCAACCACCACTCTGACACAGTCTTGGAGGAAGTGACAAACCTTGCCACAGATGCCTCAAGTTCAAATATTGGGTCAAGATCTCCACTGACTCCCAAAGAGTTGCAGATGCTCTAGGATGCTGTCTCTACCTCCCTGAAAGCCTGCAGAGAAAAATATGCCAGGATGCTGCGAATCATGTCTTTTGATTCAGATCTTTTGATCCCTAGACCCGTAGTACAATAGCAACATAACCACTTTTTAGATACGCCCAGAGGCAGCCATCCTGCAGATGGGGAAAGCTTCTCTGGTCTCACTGCTTGGAAGATGTGAATTGCATAAGCCATACCTGGAGCAACCATGTATCCAGTTTCTCCATTTGCTACTTGATTCAATGTAGTCTTTACCTTAGACACAGTGAAGCAATATTTAAAGGACAAAGTTATTATTGGGGAAGTTTTGCAAATGACTGCTGTTTTCTTCGCAGGAACATGTTCCCTCCCAATCTGGTGGAAGCCTGCTTTAAACAGGTAAATGCTTTCCAGCTACCAAGTCACCTTTTAAATTTTTCTTGGGGGACTGGAAAGATGGCTCAGTTGTTACAAGCACTGACTGCTCTTCCAGGGGGCCTAACTTCTGTTCCCAGCACCTATGTCCAGTGGCTCACAACCACCAGTAACTTCAGCTCCAGTAGATCCAACACCTCTAGCCTCTCCAGGCACCTGAATTCACATGCACACACCTACACTCAGATACACACACACACACACACACACACACACACACAGAGAGAGAGAGAGAGAGAGAGAGAGAGAGAGGTTATTAAAAATAGTAAAACTTAAATTCCTTTTGGACATATCAAACCAGTAGGACCTCCTTTTCTTGCTTTTTCTTTCTCTAACGTAAGAAATACTTCTCTGGCTAACCATGTGGAAGGCACCAGGATTAATGGGAAACTTAGGTGACAATGGTCCTTCACTAGTATTAAAAGTAGCCTTGTTCCTAGGCTCACACATATTGCACACAAATAGCAAATTTAGTCTGTGTTAATTTTAAGAGGACTAATTTGGGGGGAGGCCTCTCTTTTCTTCCCCTTCTTGGGCTCCCATGCAAGCAAATTCAATTATAAATAAATATTCACTAACAACTTGCTTTAACATTAGACAGATTATTCTAGTTTCTGGGTTTGATTTAAAAGTCCCTGGCCTACTTATTATGAAGAGCCTTAGGGTGTCTAGAGAGAGGGACCATATCAGAAAGGAATGGCGTCATGACTTACGGAATGCCTGATGTGTGCCAAGCACCAGTGTTATTCTTAGTCTTCACATGAACATGACGAGTAACACTGTCTTCACTTCACCCATGAGGCCACTCATTTATGAGGATGGGGGATTATGTAATAAGCACAAGCTCTCGCAAGTCGTAAATGGCAGACCCAGAATTCGGATCCATGTCGACTCTCCTCTTCCTACTGCTCTGTGTTGCTTCCTAGAAAGCAACCCAGAGATTCCACCTGGAGGTCAAGGTGAGGTCCAACCCTATCTGCCTCTTAGCTTAGCAGTTCTTGGCTCTCTACTCGGTGGATACAAATATCTCCCAGTATTGGGAAATGCTAACCTCACTTGATTAGAAAAGATTGACCAAGCTGCACAAGGGGAAATAGATAGTAGAGTAAATGCTGCTTCCCAAACACTCCTACGTGGTGTCAGTTCTCCTAACCTTCCTGCTTGGGACATACAAAATAAAACCAAACCCTTACCTCCTAGATTACTGGGTTTACATATGTAAGACACCATCTTTCCCCCTTTCTTAATGTACAAGAAGATTGCAAGATCAAAACACACTCCCTTCTTTAAAAAAGAAAGAAAGATTCCCAGCACTCGGGAGGCAGAGGCAGGCAGATCTATGTGAGTTTGAGACCAGCCTAGTCTACAAGAGCTAGTTCCAGCGCGGGCTCCAAAGCCACAAAGAAACCCTGTCTCGAAAAACCAAAAAAAAAAAAAAAAAGAAAAAAGAAATGAAACGCAGGAGGAGCACAAACCCAAGGCTAGCCTAGGCTCCAGAGTGAGTTCAAGCCTACCCTGGGTGATTTAATGAGGCATTGTCTCAAAGCATAAAGCAAAGGGCAGGCAAGATGGCTTAGCTGGTAAAGGCATTGTCACCAAGTCTGATAACTTGAAGTCGATCCCTAGGAGCCATGTGCTGGAAAGAGAGAAATGACTCAGATTGTTCTCCCCATATGTGCACCATGGCGTGTGTCCCTAACCCCACTAGATAAATAAATGCAACCAAATTTTAATTGAATATATATGTACGTGTATACTACAAAAAGAAGGATGTGGATACAGTCTAGGTGTGGAGAGTTTATAGAGCACATTCAAGACCCTGAGTTTAGTTCCCAGGACCACAAAAGTAAAAAAATGCTCAGGCGGCCAAAAATCTAACATCCTTTATTCAAGAACAACAGTAACAATAAAGAATAAATTCCTTTCAATCCAACAAACCCACCCAGCTTCGTGAGTCTGTCTGTTCATGAGCTGGCAATGGATGACATAAAAAATGCTGATGTCTAGATCTGTCAGATGGGAAAAGTGCTGACCTTTACAGATTTGTGTTTAGTTCAGTGCATTTGCAGGGCTGTGAGGGGAAGCTAATGTGTCGCCCTAAGGTCTATTTGCCTTAGACCAGAATGCAAATAAGGTTTCTCAGGAGGCTCTAAACTGTGTCCAGAGGTGAAGAGTAGAAGTCTTAAGACAGGATGACCAGGCTGAAATTGTACCCTGGAGAATCCACAGAATTCACAAATGCCGGAAGGAAGAGACTGAGAGTTGACTGTAAAAGGATTGTATGTTTTGAAAGTGACCAACAATCCCCAGCATTGACAGCTGACCATGTCCTTGTTTGGATATAGTGGTTTTCCAATAGACTAGAAAGTCCCTTGCTCATTCTTGGTACAAAAGCAACCAAGCACTTCATGTGTGGCCTTGCCTTCCTTCCTGGTTTCTAAACCCGGTCACCACTCACACGCTGTCACTATCAACTTCGTACCAACACTATCAAGGCCAGGGCAGCAATTTCACTTTTCTGGAGATCACAGGGGGACAGACTTCACTGTGGCCATCCACAGCAATGTTCTCAGCACTTGCTGACTGGAACTTCTCTGCAAGAGCTACAGGGAGGGCTGGAGAGATGGCTCAGTGGTTAAGAGCATTGCCTGCTCTTCCAAAGGTCCTGAGTTCAATTCCCAGCAACCACATGGTGGCTCACAACCATCTGTAATGAGATCTGGTGCCCTCTTCTGGCCTGCAGGCATATATACAGACAGAATATTGTATACATAATAAATAAATAAATATCTTTTTAAAAAAAAAAAAAAGAGCTAAGCTGGCTTGGCTTAGGAGAGACGTTGTTTAAGGACTTTTCTTTCCCGTTCTCTGAACTTTCTAATCCTGAAGAGCATTGCCACTGGACAGCCTTAGTCCACATTAATGTTGTACGTTGAGTTTACAAAATGGTGTCTCTTGTGGTGCTTAATTTGGTCATTCCACAAACCTGTGAGGGGAAAATCAGTGGTTATCCTGTTTCACAGCTGCAGGATATGAAATGAAGGACGGTAAGTTATTTGTGTATGGTCTCCGAAGAAGACTAAAGGACTTAAGAATATTTGAGTCTGTGACTCTTTGAAAATCTCATAGTCATTTTACTAAGATTTCGGAAGAAAGCAAAGGTCCGTGTGTATGGTGATTCTGACATCTTCAGCCAGGTATTCTCTCCTTACTGCAATTTGTTACATATTTGAGTATATATGTGTGCGTTATGATTCATGTGTGTTTCAGTGTGCTTGTCGGTGTTGAGAAACAGCGATTTGCCACAAATGAAATAGGTGATACATAGTCAGGTATATATAATGAGGTCCTTTGAATACAAAATAACATATATCACGATAGGAAATTTGGACACCAGGGAAATATAAAAAGACAAATAAAGATCAGTTGGTTCCTGCTGTGCTTCTTATTTTTAAGTTTAAAACCAGCTATGAGAAGAGGAGCTTTAAAGTGCCCCTCCAGGCCAACGAAACACTCCTGGGAGCCGTGATCAGCAACGTGTCGGACGCCATGGAGACCCTGACCAGGATCCGGGAGGAGATGGTACCGGTTCCCGGGTCTGTGAATGGAGTCAATGCCCTGGGCCTTGTTGTCTTCTCCATGTGTTTTGGTTTCGTGATTGGAAACATGAAGGAGCAGGGGCAAGCTCTGAGGGATTTCTTTGATTCTCTGAACGAAGCCATCATGAGACTGGTGGCGGTGATAATGTGGTACGTAGTCCTGTGTGGTACGAGATGCTTTATTGCGATGGCTGTGTGTTCTGTACTGAGAAGACGCCACCGAGCCAGACGGATGGTTGCAGGGATCTTTTTCTGGAAACCACAAGAGAGTTGGTGGTATTCTGGCACTGCAGAGGCCCTGTACTTCCTTGTTTTGAAAAGGTTCAGTTTCTTTACCCCATCCACCCTCTTTCCACGTGCTTAGTTATTTATTCACACAGTTACTGAGTTTGTAGTCTACGATAAGAAGAGAGTACCGAGCATACCAACTGCAGCTCTGGGCAGACAAGGGTACAGTGGATGGATCTCACACACTTTTTTTTTTTTTTTTGGTTTTTCAAGATAGGGTTTCCCAGTACCTATAGAGCTAGTGCTGGAACTCACTCTGTAGGTCAGGTTGGGCTCAAACTCACAGAGATCTGCCTGCCTCCCCAGTGCAGGGATTAAAGGTGTGCACCACCACCGCCCGGCTAGCCTGTCAGACACTTTTAAGGAAGACAAACAATGATCAAGCACATAAATACCATATTCCTGAGTCATAGGTGTGGTGAAAGCAAAGGGGAACAAGGCTCAGAGTGGCTTTTTCGCTCAGATCAGAATGACTAGGCACATCCAGTTGTACAAAAAGAGCATTCCCAGTAGGAGAACAAGCAATCACGGGCCCTGGATCCTTGGGGAGGGGGGCAATGAGTTTCCCCTTCTATTTGAACCCTAAGAAAGAAATGTATGTGACAGAGCTGCAGCAGTGTGTCACAAATAATAAAAACCCAGAGAGATATATTCTTACTCATGCTACATAGCAGCCCACATACTACATCCCATAATACGGGAAGTATTATGGGCTGCTAAGCCACAATTTATAATAGAACTACCTTTAATAAAATTCAGAGCAGAAGACAAAAGAAAGGCTAAGTCCAAAGGGGAGAGCATTGACTTTGGAAAGTAAACTGTCCCAGCAGGGACAGAGCCCCTTGCTGGCCTAGGCCTTGTGTGGGAGTTGGTTTTCATTCATCCCTTATTTTTAATAACTAGGGTCCTTCTTGGCACCTGGGGCAGGAAGGCATCAATCGCTATGAAAAGCATTCACTCACCAACATGATTAAAAATATCCTTTGTCTCCAATGCCCCCGAAGCCCATAGAAATCCACTTCTTAGGAGTTTGCACAAGATGAATATGAACTTGGCACAAAGACAGGTCAGAATGTAGTCCCCACAGGAGCCTTCACTTGGAATGCCCCCTTTGAAATCCTGGCCGGGCTGAAAGTGGACATTTATCTTCATATTATTAAAATGCCTCCACCTTTCACCCCTTCCATGAAAGGAGCCCATTCAAGGCCACTGAACAAAACTCACATGGAGCCCCACGTTCGCCTACACACTCCACATTGAATTATTGTATTTCTGAGAACAGGTACTTCTGTGGTTTCCTGGCCTTTGAAAGGAGCGTTGTATTTCTTGGGTTGCAGCAAGTCCTCCGCAGTTCCCAGCAGACCCTTCTCCTTCAGGGTGATTGGCTTCTGACTTCAGCAGTGTGTTTTATTTTAGCTTAGTGCACACATCACACAAAGGGAGTCGAAAGAAGACCTTTGAACAGGTAGGGTTAGTTCAGCATATAGGCGTCGCTGGTAGATCATTTGCCCATTCTTGCAAGGGAGTGTGAGTAACAGCCTGTGGATAATTACTTAATTTGAATGCCTATAACCTGACTACAGTCCGTACATCCACACTTTATTAATTTTAATAGCTCTGGCTTTATTTTATGATCTTCTATTTATGGTAAGTGGTACTAGAATTTAGTTTGCATAGTAACATAAAATTTCCTGTAGAAGGAAATTGACTTAAGTATCAAAGGTGACTTGAAGAAAATCCACTAAGGAATATTTTAAGTGGGACATAACTACGGAAGAAAGCAATAAAATGGGCCTAGAGCAGTGGTTCTCAACCTTCCTCACGCTGTGACCCTTTAATACAGTTTCTCATGGTGTGGTGACCTCCAACCAGAAAATTATTTTCATTGGTACTTCATAACTCTGCTTCGCTACTGTTATGAATCGTCATGTGACTATCTATGTTTTCTGATGGTCTTAGGTGACCTCTGTGAAGGGGGTCGTGACCCACAGATTGAGAAACACCGCCCTAGAGTAAGGAAGCTGACCACATGGCCACTGGCATGGCATAGCACAGCATGGCTTAGAGCACCTCCTGCTTTAGCTTGGGAAGGAGGCTGTGGTATGGAAAGTGTTCTGAAAAGTATGGGTATTCGTATAGTGGTTTGTTTCTGGTACCTGGCAGGAGTCAAGAGGGAAAGGGAATTGCAGGCATCTGAAGATCCAAACAGGGACCCAACTGTGTCTAGGAAAATGGAGATGAGGAGCAAAAATTCTTCTCCTTGCTAGGGTCTAAGGCCGGTGGGGATAGGGTGGGGTGTGCTAGAGCGATTCAGAATGATTTAGAAATATCAGAGGAATTATGTGTTTTAAGCAGAAAAGAATGAGAGCTGTACCCTCTGCAGGGCTCAGTTTGGAAATTCCCAGTCTTTCTCTCTTTAGTTTTTTTTTTTTCTCCCCTACTGGGTAATTAACATGCAATAACTTATAGGGATCAAGCCTTCAACTGAGCCTGTGCTGCTTCCCATAGGTATGCACCTCTGGGCATCCTCTTCCTGATCGCAGGGAAAATTGTTGAAATGGAGGACATGGGTGTGATTGGGGGGCAGCTGGCCATGTACACAGTGACAGTCATTGTTGGCCTCCTCATTCACGCTGTCATCGTCCTGCCACTCCTCTACTTCCTGGTAACCCGGAAGAACCCCTGGGTTTTCATTGGAGGGTTGCTGCAAGCGCTCATCACAGCTCTGGGGACCTCCTCAAGGTATGTGCATGTATGTGGCTTGCTCCTCTAAGGAAGAGTGTCTAGTTGGGCAGTGGTGGTGCATGCCTTTAATCCCAGCATTTGGGAAGCAGAGTTAGAGGCAGAATCTCCAGGAGTTCAAGGCCAGCCTGGTCTAAAAGCCCTAGTTCCAGGACAGGCTCCAAAGCTACAGAGAAACCCTGTCTCAAAAAACAAAAACAAACAAAAGAAAAAAAAAATGTGTCTAAACCTTTACCTTAGACCTGAGCCTCATGGTTGGGGGTAAGTAGAGGCATTTTATTCTGGGTTTTAAGGAACATTGAATTGGCTTTTTTCACCTCTGATACCTCCTTTGGATCCAAGGAAGGGATATCTGTAAATCCTTTGGGGGGGGGGGTGAAAGGGAAGGAAGAGCCCTTTCCTATCCACTACCTTCCTGTCTTCTGTTGGCATCTGCCTGAGAAAAAAAGGTGGAAAATGATGTGGCCCAGGCATCCATGCTATGGGAATAATCACGAGTAACTCCTCAGAGGAATCCAGGCACAGAAGAGTGGCCAAGTGACCCTGGGACGATGCCACACTGCTCCTAACCCCCTAGTTAGACAAGTGCTGACTTAGTCAGGACATGAGAGAGGAAGGAACTGTCTGTGCGAAAGACCAAAGACGAAATATAGAGCTCTCAGGAACACACAGCTGACATGTCCTGTTTTGCTGTCCTCAGCTCTGCCACCCTCCCCATCACTTTCAAATGTCTTGAAGAGAACAACGGAGTGGACAAACGCATCACCAGATTTGTGCTCCCCGTGGGGGCCACCATCAACATGGATGGGACCGCTCTCTATGAGGCTTTGGCTGCCATTTTCATCGCTCAAGTTAACAACTTTGACCTGAACTTTGGACAGATTATTACAATAAGGTACAAGGGGAGATTTCTATCTGACATTCTCTTGAGAATGCTTTTAACAGATGAGAGAATGAGTGAGGTTGGGCAAAGAAACTGATTGGGAAAGGACTCACACATGAACAGGAGATTGCTGTTGGAGAGAGCAGCCTTAGGTTTAGATGAATGTATTTTTTCAGCTTTTTAACTTCAGGTGAGAATATTCATTCAAATAATACAGAAATATATCACATGCAAAGTATAACTTACCTGTTACCATATTAGATCTTTCTGTTAGATAACCATTGTCCATGACTGATTCCCAAAAACCTTTTCAATTCAAGGACATGTACACACTTCTTTTTAGTAATTACTCATATACCATGTACTCCTTGATTGGTTGGTCAACACAGAATTTACAGATATACCTAGCTCATTTATTTTTTTTTATTTATTTTGTATACAGTATTCTGCCTGCATGTATGTCTGCACACCAGAAGAGGGCACCAGATCCTATTATAGATGGTTGTGACCCACCATGTGGTTACTGGGGATTGAATTTAGGACCTCTGGAAGAGCAGTCAATGCTCTTGACCTCTGAGGCATCTCTCCAGCCCTACGTAGCTCATTTTTAATATCTCCAAAATACATAGTATGAATAATTCTGTTTTAAAAAATATTTAAGTTAGTCTCCAACTTTAGAACATTAAACTATGCCTATAGGTGATATTGAAAAATGAAAACACACTTGAAAATTGGTTGTTTGACACTACAAGATAAATGACAGATAATGCAAGGAAGGCAGAGAACCCCATCTTATAGAGACTCATTTACCCCATACCCAAGATGTCCGGGAAAGGCAATTTCCACCTGGTATTTTTCTCAGACCTCTTAGTTTCCTTTTGCAGAGGCAGCTACCATTCCTCGCAGCTTTCCTTGTACCTGCCAGAGACAGGCCGTGTTTTTCTGCAGATTTAATTGCCCTTTCTGAGTCCGAAAGACTAAGGGCAGCAGGAGCCTTTAAGACTCCAAGTTCAGATCAACCACGCCCTTCATTGCTGTGGGCTTGAATTTAGCTAATAGTAACAGTGTTAGAAATCAGACTTTGGTTTTCACAGTTTCTTATTAGTAAAGTTCCCTGTATATAGAAAAGCTAAAACAGTATTACAGTATCCTCTGCCTAGACCTACAAATTTACACTTTGCCATGCCTGTGCTCTCTCTCCCGCTCTCATTGCCTTCTTCCCTCTGTGTTCCTGTCATGATGCATCACTTCTACATCACCCAGCATTCATCTCCTAAGAATAAGGGTATTCTTCTACATACCCACAAAAGTATAATCTCAAAAGCACTTCCAAATTACCATCTTATCTTGATTTCCCCAGATGACCCCCAAAACGTCCTTTGCAACTTTTTTTCCTCTCAGATCAAATCTCAATTTTATGTCTTGCATCTCTTTTCATCTCTATCACTCACTCCACATTTTTCTTATGTTTATTTAGAAGTGTGTTATATTCTATACATGTGTATATACAGTTAGAAAGGGGTAATAGCTGTGGCATAGGTTAGAGTGAAATGATGAGGTTAGGTTTCTATTGCCAGGGATCATAGCCTGACCAGGGGTCAGGAGGTTCAGTCTAACCACACCGGAGGCTGGAGGTCAGTGTCTCACTGCACCACAACCTCTTTCCCAGACACACCTTGGCATATTGACTGAAAAGCCCTGAGCTAAGATAAAGGTTCAGCTGAGTGTGAATTAATAATGAAAATGGTACCAGTGACCTAGACAAGATACAAATGCAGTTCTCTGTAAGGTTTGCCCCACAAAGCCTTCAAGACTGGGCAGTGTTCCACAGTGTAAAGAATGAAGACTGCAGTCCCAAGGTTTCTAGGTATCCCCTCATCCAGGTGCTCTCACCATTTACCAGTTTTGCCAGTGGGAAGAGGGAAAGTCAAAGGCTGGCCAGTTACTTCCTTCTGTGTTACGTGAGTTAGAATTTAGGAGGCTGGCAAGTGTCAATGTCATTCTAAATGGCCTTACCACATAGCCATTCTAGTACCACAGCAGGAAGGAGATGGGGGAAATCATGAGCAGTTGAGATCTTGACAACATTTTATTGACAGTTACATGCTCTCACATCACCATATCACGTAAATCTTAGACACTTGACACACATGCAACTGGGTCCATACTGACCACACACACGCATGCACACATGCACGTTCACATTCACCTGTGAGTTCCTTGGCAGTGCTGGGCTAAATCCAGGGCCCCACGCGTGCTAGGCAGATGCTCTATCAAGTCACCCTCCTCTGCTCCCTTTCAGATCTTACAAAATGATTGTAAGAACATAAAAAAAGATCCATCCACCAGTTTCTTACTTAAACATGGTCACAGTAACAAAGCCCACTTCACAAGGGTCGTTGTGATGATGAAATGAGACAAACCATGCTCCGCTTATCAGCTGACACATAATAAAAAGTGCATGATTAATTTTAGTTAGTATGACTCTAGTGAATTTTTTTTTACTTATTTATTTCCATTTTTATAAAGCAGGTCCTCCACTCAAGCACGGAGACCTGAGTTTTGCAAGGTACTCCTTTGTAAACCTTTCTCTTTGGGTTCTTTTATCAACAGCATCACAGCCACAGCTGCAAGCATTGGGGCAGCTGGGATTCCTCAGGCTGGTCTGGTCACCATGGTCATCGTGCTGACATCTGTGGGCCTGCCCACGGATGACATCACACTCATCATCGCAGTGGACTGGTTTCTGTGAGTATTCGGGGACCGCATTCTGACTCATGTCGTAGCTCCCACCCACAAGCCCATCCCCTGTTTGCACCCGACAATTCTAGAATAGCAAACAGTCTAATGGACTTGCAGAAGAACAGAGCAAAAGACACACAGGCTTGTAATTAAATCTTCCTCATCACCTGGTCCCCAGCCCTTACGGAGTCCCAGCTTCACACACCATGCAGACTCCCTTTTCTCTCAGCCTGTAGGGCGCATCTGGTCACTCTCCCTCCCACTCCATAAAGCCACTCGGAGTTGGGAAACCTAGTGTCTGCAAAGCTGACATAAGTCAGCCAGTCTCTCTCTGGGTTGCACAACATGTCCCTCAGCAGCTGGAGCTGCAGACCCCAAATGCCAGCTCAGGCCCTTCCTCCTTGTGCTTCTCATTACAGAGGGGTAATTCAGGGCAGATGTTTGTGTCTGAGACCCATGAGTTGAGGGATAGCCGTGCAGACAGAGCTCATATCATCAAGTGGAATTGATCTGACGCTCTGAGGAAAATTCCGAGAAATGTACCCACTACATCCTTAGACCCCACCATGTAGGGCCTGCCTTCATGCCTTCTTCCCTTCCAGGGACATTATCTGTTCCTAGTCTCTCATAAATTCCATCTACTGGGGGAAAAATTGTTTAAAGGTGCCCAAAGAAAATACCTAGGAGAACACACTGGATGCTGGAGTCCAATGGGATGACTTCTCTAGAGCTAGGAAGAGTCCAACAGTGTGCGCCAAGGCCAGCGGACATAACATGAGTTCCTGGATTACTTGAATCTTCACCTCAGACCTGGTGACAGGTCAGCCTACCTAACCACCATAGTTTCCACCTCTCTAGAAGTGTAGATACCCATGTCCTCTGCCTCCTGTTGACACTCTAGGTCTGAAATTCAATGACAGGTAAGAAAGAATTCAGCCCATGGTCTGGCTCTGAGGCATCTGTTGACACCAACACTTTGGGGCTGGGCTGGGGCTGTAGCTCAGCTGGTAGAGGGTTTTTCTAATAGGCATGAGGCTCTCTGTTCATTTCCAGTCCCACATACTCTGGGGGGGGGGGGGGTGAAGGGACGATTGTGCAAACCTGTCATCTCAGCATGTGCTCAATGAAGTCAAAAAAATCAAAAGTTAGAGGCTGTCCTCTGAGGCCACATGACTTCAAAGGCAGCCTGGGCCAAATGAAAACTTGTACAACTAAAACAAAAAGGACTTTGGTGGAATACAAGCTTCCACTCTGAAGATTTTTTTTTTAATCTTCATGCATAAAACTGATTGAACTGGGCAGCATACTAAAGCTATATAGTTTACACCCATTACCACAGCATTAAAAACTCACACATGTTTTCACTGCTTTTAAAAGTTAGAATAATGCCGGTTGTGGTGGCACACACCGGTAGGATTTGCTGAAGGAGGCAGAGGCAGGAAGATCACGAGTTTGAGGCCAGCCTGGGCTACACATTTGCCAGACGGTGGTGGTGCACACCTTTAATCCCAGCACTCGGGAGGCAGAGGCAGGCGGATCTTTGTGAGTTCGAGACCAATCTGGTCTACAAGAGCTAGTTCCAGTGCAGGCTCCAAAGCCACAGAGACACCCTGTCTCGAAAAACCAAATAAATAAATAAATAAATAAATAAATAAATAAATAAATAGGAATCCATTATGTGTTGACATAAGTAACATTTTTTGTGAAAAATAATCACTTCTAGACAAAAAGGTTATTGAAAAGAATGGTACAGAGTTAGATTTTGTAAGTCCCCTAAACATCCTGCCTAACAAAAGAGAACAAACAAGACCATAGTATTACTAAAAAAATAAATAAAAAGGGTTTTTATCCTAGCATACCTCCCCAAGGAGTCTCTGTACCATGCTTTAGGAAACATTAGTTCAATGGTAGGTGAAGAGAGGAAGGAGAAAACGTTAAATAAAAACAGAAAAGGGCACTGGGGAAACAGCTAAGTTGGAACAAGAGCTTGCTGGGTAAACACGAGGGCCTGAGTTCCATCTTCACACGGTACCCGTTAAAAAGAAGCAGGGCATAATGGCACACACCTCTAATACCAGCAATAGCAGAGACAGGAGGACTTTGGGAAGGGCTGGCAAGCCAATCTTGCTAAATTGGTGAGCTCCAGGTTCAACAAGAGATCCTATCTCAAAAATAAGGTGGAAAATAATGAAAGACCACACTCTGGGCCTCCACACATGCGTGTACACAGACGAGCTCACACACACACATGCGGGGGTGGGTGGGTCAGCTCTCACTGTTCACCTTCTGTTTATAGTCGGACTAATTACTGAAAACTAATCACCGACTTGCCCTGGTAGCTTTTGACAGTGACTGTTCTGGGTGTGTGTCAAGGATGAAATCATCCCGTGGAGGGGTACACACTACAGAGTTAAAAGATGCTTCCAAAGCTTCCTGCCAGCTCGCAATGGAAGCTGGGATCTGGTGGTGCTCACAGGACCCTCTCTCTCTCTCTGTCCTCTCTTCCTGCCCCACCTGCAGGGACCGCCTCCGAACCACCACCAATGTGCTGGGTGACTCCCTCGGAGCAGGGATTGTTGAGCACTTGTCTCGACATGAGCTAAAGAACCGAGATGTTGAAATGGGGAACTCCGTGATTGAGGAGAATGAAATGAAGAAGCCCTATCAGCTGGTTGCCCAGGACAATGAGCCTGAGAAACCCGTGGCTGACAGTGAAACCAAGATGTAGACTAAGCCAAAGGGCCTCTCTTGAGCACCGGGTGTTGGAAAGTTCTTCTACAGTGTGTCCATCTCACTGAGCTCGCTCATGCAGTGAGCCCCTTCTCTTTTTCCTCCCTGCTCTGATAGGATTGGAGAATGTCCAAAAACAAGGGAGGGCTTCGCAGCAGCCAAAACATATAGGTTTCAGACCACATTTGAAGTTTTTAATTCATTTCGTGTTATTCTTACCAAGTAAGTTTCTGGAATCAAACATAGTTTTGATATTACCAATTTAGATGGCAAACAATTCTGTGTGGTTGTTTTATAAGGAAAAGCATTAAACAAGTGACAGGTTAAAAACATTTCTAAATCAGCTCTCAAAATTCAGAACACAATTGAGTTTTAGTCTGAAAAACATAACAACTTGATGAGCAATTACGTCACCTTTTCGGAAGCAGAGATGTTCCCCCATTTCTTCTGACTTCTGTTCTGACTTTATCAGTTCCAGGGCAATGCCCACATGCGCACAGCACAGCTGTGGGGAGGAGGAGCAGAAAGCGTGGTCTCGAGTGAGACTCATCTCATGCCTTGGCCTCCGTGCTCTCATCCTGATGACGAGAGACTCCAGATACTCTGGGCCTCTCTAACTGAGATTTCTATGACATCAGGAAAAATCCTGCCCTGTATCACATGGAGATCTCAAAAAGGACACTTCATAGGGATGGATGTTTCTCCCTAGGGGCAGGCTGTGTGTTGCTCACTAGGTCTTGGGTCCAAAATGTTGGTTATAGAAGTAGAAATACAGAAGGCCATTCCAGGAGTGGGATTATTTGTGGGGCCCCCTTACCTGCTTTTTTGTTTTCATGTGTTTTGTTTTGTTTACCAATACTAGAAGCACTCTTTTCTTGGGTCTTCTTCCCGAACCCAAGGGATGACTCTAAGAATGCCTCCCACCATCAACTGACAAGTAGATGTTTAGGAAATCAACAGAAAACTAGCAACTAGCTCATGGTCTTGCTACGAACCACTAAAGAGCAGAGAAAGAAGAGGGTATGGCCAACATCACAAGGGGAGGGTTCTTTATGAAGACCAAGAAGAGATGGTCTTCTTCAAAATAAGCAAAAGAAAGAGCTACATCTCAACCCTTCCTGTTAACCTGAACACTTTGTCTTCTGTTCCCAATCAGTCCCCAAAGAAATGACATATAATGCCACTTCTTTCATACTTCAAAGTCAAGCAAATGAAATTTCTGGGACAGATCTGTGTGCTAGGTGGATGATCTCATCTCTGAAAATTTTTTTCTTTTTTTTTTTTGGTTTTTTGGTTTTTTGTTTTGTTTAGCAATTTAAACAGAAGTTCTTAGAATGAAAGAAACAAGGTACTTCTTTGTACAGAAATACCACTTGGCAGATCATTCAAAATTCTTATCTCAAGTGGGGTTTGCTTTAGTTTTGTTTGTGGCTCTACAAAAAAAAAAAATGGTAGATGAGTCAGCATGAAAATAACATCAATGAAGATGGAAGAAAAGACAGCAGGGGCATTGCTTTTGGACAAGGCAGCTCCCGGGTTTAAAAGAGATTAATTATTTTTACCCCCTTGGGAATATTCAAAGACACTCAATGGGAGCCATCAGATAGTACCAGCTGCATTAGTTTCTGACCGAAAATGACGAATGCTCATAATGATGCTAACAAACTGAGTATCTAGAAATGTGTCTCCCAATCTACAATTAGAGATATTTTATAGAGATCTTGAGCATGACATGCATATAAAGGTTAACACTAGGCTATGGTGGAATAATCATTTAATAATGGCAAGCTGTATTTGGGAAGCACACTACAGAAGTTAATGTATGTGGCAGTCATTTTATAACACTAGTAGAACAAAACTTAACCATGTCAAATTAATACTGTTACCCTGTGTGAGGTTTTTTTTTTTTTTGTACTAACCATTTCTTATGAAAACAGGTCCTCTAAGGTGGTCCCTTCGCCAGTCCATCAGAGGCTCTGCATATGTGTGTACCCACTGTGTACTGGAAAACATTACTTTGTAGATGTATTTTCAATAAAGAAAAAATAGTTTTACATTAATGTATTTGCATGTTGTTATTATTGTTTTCCCCACTTATGGAGATACTGTACTGAACTCAAGGCATGCAAAAGAGAGATGCCGCTCTGGACAGTAAAGTCTTAGCAGAACCAGCGGGCAGGGAGTTAGCCGGGAGGCAATATGTAATGACATCCTGTGGCTCAGCTCCTAAAACAGGAGCCTAAAAAGAGGAAGATGTGGGATGCGTGGTGCTGGGACAGCTTGCACTTAGTTGCTCAGGTCGGATTCCGATTTCTCAGATAAAGGAAGTAATTTCTGTGTGGGAATCTGAAAAGCGAACGCTACCATGGGATGCTTTCAAACCGTGATTTCCTGTCTGACCTTCAAATTAAGTAGATTTATCTCCGTGATTACCGCTGCCATTTAGGAAAAGAACAGAGTTAGATTCCAAAAGGTATATCTAAAGCAGCCCTAGTTACTAATAACCACTTATGGAGGACTATTTTCCCTCTAGCTTCTTAATAAAGAAAGAATTGGTGGACAGACAATATCCTGAAAATTCCAGCCTGAAGTTCTAACTGTAGAACCTTTAATCTCTCTGGCTACCAGCAGGGGGCAGTCACCTGTAGAAAAGTTTGTTCCGCAGACCGCCCAGGAGCCTAGGCCATCTTGGGAAGGTTTTAGTGTGATTACAGCTCTTGAAATTATAAAGTTCTGCCCATTTGCAATTTTCTTAATTTGCACCAGTTTCTCTATAGGATATTAGGGTGGAATTTTTTTTTTTTTTTTTTTTTTACAAAACACTGTATTTGAACTTCTTTTTCAAGGCATACATTTGGGAATAGGAAAAAAACTGCTTACATCCAAGAGAACAAAACCTGCAAACCTGTGGAATATTCTGGACCCTGGATTGCATTCTGGGAAACACCACTGCAGATCAACCCACTGCTAGAAAGAACTTTCTCTTTAACCAATTTCTCTTCACGCTTCAGCCTAAGGTGGCGTCCGTGACGCCACACAGAGCCATCTTAAGCTAGCTCATCTGGGCGGTGAGACTGGAGGGGGCATTGAGGCTGAGGATAGGGCCCCGCCCTCCAGTTTAACCAGAATGAGAAGGAAAGAGGTAGAGACCCCCCCCCCACGTGGGAGGTCATAAGTCTGCTCACATACAGAACTATGAAAAAAAAAATCAGGCTAGCTTTTTTTTTTTTTTCTGTTTCTAAGTAATTATATTTAGTGTTTTGTTTGTTTGGTTCCCCCCACACACACACTAACATTTTTTAAAAAATTTCTAGGTCTTCAGAAGATAGGGTCCATCTCTTGCTTTTCCTGTATTCGAGCTGTCATTCACACTGCACAAAGCAACAGGAATCCTTCCTTCCAAGGGGTTGGGGGGTGGGGCTGGAGGATTCTGCACCGCAGTTTGATTGAGTCTGAAGGGAGCTTGGAGGAAGGGTTTGTTTCCCGCTGGACGGGAGTTTTGTGGGCAAGACCCCGCTGGGGTCCGGAATACAGGGCCTCTTTCCGGGCAGCCCGCTGGGCACTTGACCCGAAGCTGCTGTCAGTCATCAGGCCTCTGTGTTAGTGGGTTGTGTCTCCTCTGCTCCCACCCGGGTGGTCCCAGATCTGGATCAACAATGCCTAGCTCTGTGTAGCCGCCTCTCCGGGCCAGGGCAGCTGAGAGGTGTCACGACTAGGGCACATTCTGAATAAATGAGCTGGGAGGGGGTAGCGAAGAGAAATCCGGGGAACACCCACTAGCTATCACGGAAGCCCATCCAGGACCACAGAGGAGGCTCTGGCCTGCAAACGCCTAATTGTAAAGTCTGCAGTAACAAGCAGATTTTAATTTGCAAAAAGCCATCAAGTGCCTTAAAATTCCTGAAGGTCTCCATTTCTTGGTTCCCTCTGCCACCCTACCTATGCAAAATCTCTCCAAGGGACCCCATCTGCCTAAGCATCCTTGAGTTTTCCTTGAGTTAGTGGTGACTCTTCAGGAGCTGGACACCAGTGGTTCTCAACCTGTGGGTCGCGACCCTTCCACGGGGTTGCCTAAGGCCATCAGAAACTCAAGAAACTCAACATTACGATGCATAACAGTAGCAAAATTATAGATATGAGTAGCAATGAAACAATCTTATGGTTGGGGTCAACACAACATGAGGAACTGTCCTAACGGTTTGCAGCATTGGGAAGTTTGAGAAGCCCTGCTCTGGAGTCCAGAGGACTCTCATTCTGCCCTGCTTTCTCAGTCAGACAGACCAGCATCCTCTGAAGGCAGCTTGGCAACATCTTCCACCATAAGCCAGTCGTCCTGCCCACAACACTGCTTTGAGTTTGAAGATATTCATATTTCACTAAATTCTGCCCATGTAAGTAGAGTTGTCAGATAAAACACAACACACCCCATTAAACTTGAACTTCAGATAAGCAACCAATATTGTTTAGAGAGAGTATTAAATAAAATATGGAATAAGCAAAACAGGGCACTGGAGAGTCCATATTATTTGATAACTTAGGAGGCCCACATACAAGCGAAATAGAAATTAGAGAATAATTTCTATTTGCCTCACTACAGTGGATATAGCATGCGAAAGAGTCTGTGGGTTGGGGGAGGTGGCTTCAGTGTCCTCATTCCAGTTTTTAATTGCTAAAACTTCCACTTCTAGAATTCCCTACCGTTTGTTTCTCTTGGCAACATTAACACTGATTATGTCTTGTAAATCTTGTGCCGCCATTTAAAAGCCTGATGGATCACCTTTGGGGCTCCACACAACTGTCTGCAATAGCTTCTCCGTGTTTGAAGTCTTTGAAGGCTCACATTTGCTTTGTGTTGCTTCCCTCTCATTTTTCTCTCTCCCTTCTCCCCCTCATCCCTCTCTGTCCTGACTCCAACACTGAGTATTTTCTGAAATCCATTAAAATACAGAAATGTCACTAACATTGCTTTCAAGAGATGAGCATTTTTCTTTTTACTTGCAGGTGGCTTTTTGAGAAGTACCTGTGTGTCTGTCATATTGTCCTATTCAAACCTATTTTCCAGTGGTCATATAGAGAGAAATGGGTGAAACCTTTTTTCAGACTATGTGAATGGCAGTTACACTGTAAAATCCCTACATTAGGCCAGGCCTGATAGCCAGGACAAGCACAGATCACCTGGGACTGCAGAAGGAACAAATAGAATCACATTCTCCCCGGTGATGGCAGGCACATGGCCACTTTCAAAACAACAGTGAACTTTGGCATCAGTGGCAACTTAGGAGTCCTTTTCTCTAACTCTGTAGGTTCAGGAAATCATAAAAAATATCCCCAAAGTGCCCCAGCCAGGAGTTTTGAGACATAGTCATTGGAAAAGAACATAAAGATCATATAGGAATCAGCTCAGCTCAATGTGAGCCAATCAGATGGCCTGTGTTGGGGAGGATGTGGGCAGCCAAGATTTTACACCAATACTTAACTGAAAAACTGTCACCCAGATCCACCGCTTTGAAACACAAGAGCCCAAAGAGACAGTCTTGCCTTTAAACCCTAAAGTACTATGAACCAAACAAATAGAAAACAGTTATCCCAAGGAAAACGTCATGCCAAGCATATCAGCTTATGACTCCTGTAACCTCAGTACTTGGGTGGATGAGACCAAAACATCACAAGATGGAGGCCGGTCTGGACTATTTTCATGTCTCAACCAGAGAGAAAATGGGATGGAGAGAAAAAAGAAAAGAAAATTTCATGTCTCCTAAAATTTAAAGGCCTTCAGTTTCAGAGAGATTGTTTAAACCCAAATCTGCACACAACGACTGGTTAATCTCCACCATAATACCTGAATTTTCAATTGGCAATGGGCTGGTCAAAGGCCCTGGACCTCAGTGATCTCATCCGTACATGTGGGGGTCAGATAAAGGCCACCATCTCCAAATCAGCTTTCACGTGGGTAACCATACGTTGGAAGGGATGTTCACAATGTGAGCCTTAGTTAAATGGTTACCTAAGATTGGCACATTATAGTTTGGTGTCCCGTTTCTTCATCTTAGATAAATATAATCATTTCTTTTGCAGGACTGGCAACAAAAATAAATGGAGTACGTGTACATTATTTATATGTTTGTGTGTGTTTAAGAAATTCTCAGCTTAGTTCTTGGCGCTCAAGGCGATTCTTAAAATGTTTATAACAAATGGACCAGTAAAGGCAGAAGAGGCCTC
>JAQHUG010000005.1:20320132-20398071 GCA_028555095.1 Dicrostonyx torquatus | reverse complement strand
GTGGACTGGAAGGAACTTAAGGGGAAGGCTGTAAACTGGGGTCTTCTGGGAGGGAGGTTATGGGAGGAGTCCTGTCACCCCTGGAAACCATCATCTCCAGAATTTGCCAGTGCTCTTCAGGAGGGCCCCAGGCGCTGCACCGGGAGCAGACCAACAGTCCCTGCCAGGGTCTGCGAGGCTTTTTGTCAGATCTGGTTCTCCCAGCAGCCTGGCGCTGCATGGTGGTTTTGTGAAGCGCATAATTCGATACTCTGAAGAGACCACCCAGCTTCCTGTCCCAGAGTCTCCCAGAGAACAAAACTGTCCTTCTGTGTGCCGGTGACCTCTCACTCTACCGGCCCCCTCCCACTGCCGTCCTGGCATCACAGCCAAGTGGAAATGGAAAAGCCAGTCAAGCCTCCCCTTGGTGGGAACCAAGGGATGCGGATGCTAAAACTGCCCAGAGAGGAAAGCCACTCTGTGCCTGGAATACTGCTGCCACCACGTGGCAAAGGCCTCCCGTCCCAGAGCAACTCACCCCGTATACAAAGACGGAATGTTCTCTAGAAACCCAGTATGGGTGGGCTCAAGGAGGGCAGTGAGTTGAGAAATAGCTCAGAAGTCCGAATGAAAACTGAACTTGAAAAAGTCTGTGTCTGCAGCATGATTCTCAAGAGTATGGATATTAACGGGATGGATTTTTTTATTATTATTATTATTTTTTTTTTTTTTTTTGGTTTTTCAAGACAGGGTTTCTTTGTAGCTTTGGAGCCTGTCCTGGAACTAGCTCTTGTATACCAGGCTGGCCTCGAACTCACAGAGATCCGCCTGCCTCTGTCTCCCGAATGCTGAGATTAAAGCCATGTGCCACCACCGCCTGGCTGGCGGGATGGATATTAACATCCTTGGGGAACTTACTAGAAATGTTAGTTCTCAGGTGCCTCTTAGACCTGGTGGAACCCAGCAGTCCGCTTTCACAAGAACTGTTGCATACCAAGGCTTTAGAACCACTGATCCTGAGTCTGAGAAGACACTGTGAAACTGAGCGCCATATTGCTTGAAAAAAGGACATGGTAAGGGGCTTACTATACTAAACTAGCAAATTTGCTCATGAGAGAAAATTCAGGTCCTTCATTTATTTAATAGGTATTTATGCCAGGCACAGTAATGGGCACTATAGATAAAACCCCTCCCTTTGTGGAACTGTGTTCTATTCAGGCGTAAAATAGGTTACTGAGACTAAACTGTGTCTCGCCTCCAGAGTTTGCATATTGAAACTCAACCCCGTGGACAAGCTTACTCAGAACAAAGGCCACATTCTGAAAGCCAGGAAAGGATTGCTCACCAGAAGTCAATCATGCTCTCACTCCAAGGACTTTCAGTGGTGTTTCATTGTGGCAACCCAAGCAGACTAAGACGAGAGATGAGTATAGTAACAACAGTCCAGGGTGAGGCCTGGCGAGAGACTGGAGAAATGGAAGTACAGGGTCGGCAAGGAGGCTTCCTGGGGAAGTCTTGTGTAAAAAGATCTTAACGAAGGAAGGCACCAGCTTTGGACTCAGAGGGAAGAAAAAGCTGGCAGCCAAGCGCCTTGGGTGTGCAGTGTGGGCTGCCTAGGAAGCAAAGTACCACGAGAAGCCAGTGTGGCTGGATGATGGGGGCAAAGTCAGACAAGGACCAAAGCTCCATCTGGGAGGGTCTTACAAACCACACGGAGGAGGAGGACTTTAATCTACATAGGATAAGACGCCTCTGGGAGTGAAGAGCTGAGATCCTTTACTTAGATGTGAATGTGATGCCTCCAAAAATTCACATACTGATAGCACAGTGACAGCTCGCCTTGGGCCTTGAAGACATGAGTGGACCAAGGACGCTTCTCCTTCATGAACGGTGACTAGGATAACAAAGGCTCTTATAAAAGGGGGTCCCTAGAGCCCTGGGTTCCTCACATTCTAGCTTTCCACCTGGGAGAACATCATTCTTAACTTCCAAAGGATGAGTTCCTCGCCAGACAGCTGAACCTTTATCTGCAGTTCTCTAGCCTCTAGCATTGTGGGAAGGTAAACCCTTGCTCTGCATAAATTCCCCAGTGTCGGGTCTTTGATTCTAGCAAATAGTACATAACTTCTCTGTTTGTCCTCCAGCTTGACAATCCCAGTTTTTGCCCAAATCTTTGGTGTAAGTCAGCCACGTTCTTTCTTTCTGTCTTTTCTTTTTTCTTTCTCTTTCTTTCTTATTTTATTTATTTATTTATTTTTACAAATTTTTATGACAGGGTTTCTCTGTATAACACCCCTAACTGTCCTGAAACTTGCTCTGTAGACCAGGCTGGCCTTGAACTCACAGAGATCCACCTGCCTCTGCCTCCTGAGTGCTGGGATTAAAGGCGTGTGCTCCCATCACCCAATGGTCAGTCACTTTCTATTGAGATGATTGGCATCCTTCAATGCCATCTCCTGTTTTTCCTGCTCCCTCTTCTCTTCTCAACATTCTTCAGTCATCCCTGGCTGGCCTATCAAGACAGGGCCCCATGAGATCCCCTGTTGCTCAGCCTGTCATCCCCATTTCATGGGTATTAGAAAACCTCAGATATGAGAGTCACCCTCTCTTGGCCAGGGCACAAGACATCCTCCTCAGAAACCTCCCGTGTGGCATCCTTATTTTCCCAGCCATGCCCACAGCTGAAAGGGCTGGCTTTGCATTGCCTGCTCCTCCTCTGGCATAAGAACCCTGCGGTCTGGCTCGCCATGAGGAAGGTGGGAAATGAGGGAATTTAGCAAATGGGATCCTTCCCTAATACCTGCTCTCAAGCCTATTGCCTTGAAACGAGATCCTATTTTCAGAACTGAAACTCAGTACTGCCGATTTCCCTCGACTGTAATTATCCCAATTTCTTCAGGCAAATGAGTGGCCTTGGCCAGCTTGGCAGAAAGTATACTCTGAGAAGTAAGAGAAAAAATTACATCAACTCTTCCTCAAATATTATGTCATTGCTATAGAGGCAGGGGAAGGCCTGGAAGTAGAGAATTCTACTGCTCTTCCTGCTTTTTCATATAAGTTTTTCAAACCCTCATCTCCTGCCTCCTAGGTCTCCCTTGTGTAGATGTAGATGTTTATTTGAGACACACAGTTTACTAGGGCAAAATACACGCAGGTTACTGTACTTGGAAATTTATTCACTTCTGAAACTCAAACCATTTGGGCCTTTTATGTCAGACTGAGTTTTTCCTCTGTAATTTATTCCACATATCCCTCCCTTGAAATTGCAGGTCACTCCAGGTCAGGCCACCAGGTCACATTGGACTTCCTGTCCTTTGGAGGTCCCATGAGATAAAAGGCTAAGAGCCCTCCCCTGAAGAAGGAGATGGTTCGTCCTGGACTGGCGTCAGATGCTGAAGGAACTTGGCCCCAACTTCTTGCCCTGTCACACATTGTGTCTGGATCCTCTCTGGGTCTTTCCTTCGAAAAGAGCCCTAGGAAGGAGAGGTAGCTTCACATAAAGTTAATAGACATCTTCTCCAAGCCTTCCCAAAAAAGGGTGGAAGAAAACTTCAATATAGAAAAGAAGCCAACAGCCACTGGCTTCTTGTTCCGGCAGGAAACAGCAATGGGACGGTGGCAGCAGCTCCTCTCCAACCCAATTCCCATTGTGCAGAAGGAAATCAAGAGCCCATCTTATGGGAATAAATAAACTCCCTCCTCCATTGCCTTCTCCTCATGTTGTCCTGCTCCACCCAGTGCTCGCTCTGAGCCCCTGAGACTGGGAGTCACTCCTGGTTAAGTCTGTGTACTGGCTTTGTAGCCTGAAGGTCCAGGTAGCATCAGAACCATTAGTAGTAGTAGTAGTAGTAGTAGTAGTAGTAGTAGTAGTAGTAGTAGTTTGTTTATTCATTATTGGAAAAGACATGTGTGGAGGTCAGAGGACAACTTGTGAGAGTCAGTTCTCTCCTCCCACTGTTAGCTTGCAGGGTTTCAACTCAAGTCATCGGGCTTGGCAGCAAATACCTTTTTATTTATTTATTTATTTTGGTTTTTCGAGACAGGGTTTCTCTGTGGCTTTGGAGCCTATTTTGGACCTAGCTCTTGTAGACCAGGCTGGCCTCGAACTCACAGAGATCCGCCTGCCTCTGCCTCCCGAGTGCTGGGATTAAAGGCGTGCGCCACCACCACCCGGCAGCAGCAAATATCTTGACTCATGGAGCCATCTCTCCAGCCCCAGCCTCCTCTTCTGACACAGTCCACTGCCTGCACTAGTAACTTCACATCTCTGTACCCAGGACCACCTCCTCCTCTGGGGAAACAACATTAGCATCAAAGAAGTTTATGGAGATTTGATCAAGACACTCTTGGCTCATGTCCAGCACCTACAGTACTCAAAAAATTGTATTTTTATTATGGCTGAAAGTAAGCAGAACATCAGGGCACCACTCTGGCCACAAGGGCTGATGTTCTGCTTACTTTCAGCCATAATAAAAATACAATTTTTTGAGTACTGAAAAAATCAGCAGCCCCAACTCCCCCATCACACACACACACACACACACACACACACACACACATTTGTCAATACCACTAAGTGCTGCTTTCCTGTGTCTAGCCTCCTGTGACTGAGTCTGCACAGGGAACAATGCTGCCACAGGATGGCAGCAAATAGCCGCCATTGTGCTTCCCAGCTCTAAAGTCTATTAGTCACTGAAGTGCGTTATTTAGCCAGAATAAGACAGGTCCAGGGATCAGTGCTCCAGTGAGGAGGGCTATCTATCAACACATCACAAGGAAACAGTGACTCAGAGGAGCTGGAGTACAACAAAATCCCTTGCTTCCACAGGGAACTATAAAACTCTCAAAACACACACACACACAAAGCAAAACAACTTACAGAAACTCCTATAAAAACAAACCTTAGGTTCCTAGGTCCCTAGTGTCAGTCCTTCCAGACCTTCCTCATCACCCAGTCTTTCTCAGTATAATCCTCTGAGGAAGACATCTGGTCTACCTGTTCCAGGCTCATGATAATTATGCATTAATTCATCCATTTGTGGGGTGCCTACTATCTTCTAGATGTAGTGGTATTTCATCTGTATTTTTAATAAATAAAGCTTACCTGAAGATCAGAGAGTAAAACAGCCCCATTTGTCAGCCTTACAGACCAGGCAGCGGTAACACACACCTTTAATCCCAGTAGCCACACTAGTTGCCATAGAAATCGGGCAGTGCTTGCCTTTAATCCCAGTGGTACACACCTTTAATCCAAGCCCTGGTGAGGATTATTAAATGGGAGGAGGCAGCTCTCACACACAGTCTCATTCTGAGATTCCTGGAAGCAGGGCCACCATTTCAGACTGAGGTAGAGGTAAGAGCCAGTGGCTGGCTGCTTTGCTTTTCTGACCTTCAGGTTGAACCCTAGTTCCTCTCTCTGAGTTTTATTAATCGTGCATCAGCTAGACAAGCACAGACCCTACCAAGGAAAACGGACAAGCAGTGGTATTCATGCAATGAGAACAAGAAGAGGGTGAGGCAGGGCGTCCCAGGAAACAACCTACAAACCAGGTCCACCTTCAACCTTCCAAATCTCGATGGGGGTAGTTAGCCAGGTGTTTGGTCCCAAGCACCATGACACATGGACTACAGGGAGACGAGTTCATGCCTACTGGTTTAAGTATTCAATCTCCCCCGCACATCAGAAATGCTCCTATTTCATTTCCAGTGCCTCTTGTGATGTATAGTATAAAAATCTTCACATACAGAAGTGGGAAGCATGTGCTAAAAACCTGCTACATGTCAACACCTCACAACAGCTCTGTAAATAGGTCTTAATTTATTTACTTGACTATAAGAAAGTGGAAGCTCTGAGGATATGTATTTTATTCAATGTAAAGTTGCAACTTAAATCAGGTCTACATCCAAAGCAGGTATTCCCCTGCTGTTGTCTGCTCTAACCCCAGAAGTTAACTCCAGGTAAGCACTGAACATCCAGGACTTCATCTAAAACATTCTGTAGGTTTTGAGGTTAGTGGTCCCAGATAACATTTCTAAATAAAAAAATACAGTCATACATACAAAAACCCTGTTTTGAGAAATTTTCAGTTACTTACATGTATAGACTTTTATTCTAATTTACATTTGATGAATCACAAACTTAAAACTTTAGTTCTAAGCTTTTGCTGATCAATAACTAATAACTGATCAATACTTTTTCATGTTATGAACTATGAGAATTTGAGGACCTTTTAGTTTCCAGAACTCACGGCTTTCAAAGGTTTGTCTTTTAAAGACAGGTTCTACTTTAGGGAGTAAAGTTGCGACTTAAAAAGCCAAATGCTTTCCCACCACACATTTTGCAAACTCACATCTGAGTTCTGTTAGTGTGGTCCTCTGTGAGAAGAAAACTCTCAGCTCAGGACCCCCAATGCCAAGTTCTCAGACCAAGTTCTCAGCACAAAGGAGATTTATTTACCCCAGACAGACAGGGGACAGGGAATAAGATACAAAGACAAGAGGCAGAAGAAAAGGGAGAAGGGGAAGGGAATAAGGGAAAGGGGACAGGGGTATTTGTCCTAGAGGACAAAGGACTGTGGGGAGACAGACACGACAGATAGGCAAATGGTCGTTTATAAAGGTACAAGGGGAAAACCCATGTTAGGATGAGACGTTTAATTTTAACTCTGTACGTCATTAGGTGAGTCAAAGGGGACTTTTGATGGCTGGACTTCAACACTTTGATAGTTGGACCTTGTTAGTCAGCTCCAGGAGGACGGATTGGGAAAATAGAGAATAAACCTTGGTGGCTAGCTTCAGAAATGAAATCTAACAGTTTTCAGCAAGACAGAGGAACTGGTAAGAAGGACAGAGGCTGCCAGAGCCACATGCTCCAGTGGGCGAGTGTCCCTTCACTCTGGTCCACTTCCCTGAAAGCATCCCACAGCCCAGTAAATTTGAAGATGGTCACCAGCAGGAGGTTTGCGTTATTTGCTCAATGAAGGCCCCACTACACTCTGGAACTAACTCTTAAGCCAGAACCCGAGAGCAACCCTTTATCAGCACTGACATCTGGTGGCTGTGGAGAGGCCAGCATGTCAATGCCCGGCACAGATTCAGGGAAAAGGTACCAACACCAACTCCAGCGGAATTTCCTTTCTCCTCCTATTCCACCTTACTTCTCCATGCCACTGAAATCCACAGGTCACTCATACAGGGTCAGGGTCACTTCCTGTCATGTGTTTCTGCGTAAGCTGATCAAACTGAGTCCCCGTGACATCGTAAGAACAAAGTCATCTACAATGAGAATCAGTATTTTATTATATTTACCTCCAATAGCCCCTTCAATGTCAAGCTCCATATGTCTTTCAACCTTCCTAGAGGACTTACCAAGTATTGCGTTCCTTGCTTGTATTTTCCCATGTAATCTTTATGAAGCCCTCGGAGATGGTTCTATTACTGCTCCTCTCATCTACAGGTGAGAAAGCTGACGCTAACTGATTTGCTGTCTCCGTTGAAGAGTGAACAGATGGTGAACTTGGAACTCCAAGCAGAAAAGTCTGATGGTACAGTCTTTGGCCTTAGCTAGTCTTCTCTCCTAGCCTTTCCTTTGATTTCAGCCTCCCGGTTGTGATGAGGAAAACTCGGCAGTCTGTCCACAGAAAGTCCTTCCTCACCTGGCAGTTGATAACATTGGCTGTGATCAGGTTAGCCTGGCAAGGGAGGCCCACCAGACCTTATGGCCACACCATAACCCTACATTAAGGAGTAATAAACAAAGAAGGGCCTTGTCCCAAGTGACTCTCAGCATATTTCCTGCCCAGTAGGTAAACACGGCGACAATACTGATTTTAGTAAAGTTCTAAGTACTTTGGCATTGTTGCTGACACAGGCTTCTGTCACCATTGGCTTCTCCCAGCTCCAGATAAAGTACACATTCCTATAGGGTTTTGTGGCCTTCATTCTGGACCTGTCCTTCTTCCTCCTTATCTCTAACTCTTGCCCTTGACGGGGTAAAAGGAGCCACGTGATGAACTTAGTATCCCATCCCAGTGGTACTGGGCTTTCTGAATCCCAGGCCTATGTGTCTTACCCATGCTTGCGTCACCTCCCACTCCAATTAACCCTCCAACTCCTAAACACTACCCACCCTCTCCCTGATCTTCCACTCAACAGGGACAGCAGGTCCCTCAAAAAGGCTTTTGAAATTGTTCCTTTTCATGCCCCGGCCTCTCAGACTACTATTGTAGTAAAATGCTTTGTCCTCATTCCCAGCTGAGATTTTTCTTTGGGGACCAAAAAGTATTTCACTTCATATTGTGCTCTAATGTACAGCATAAAGTTTAGATAAATGGATAGATAAATGATAAATAGATAGATAGATGATAGATAATTGATAGATAGATACATACATACATACAACAAATGGCCAGTGGTAGTATCTATTTTGGTAAGCTCTTCTTCTTCCAGTGTAGGCATAGATATTATTGGAATTTGGGGTGACAAAACTCACTGGAATTTTGAGTGAAGCTGTCCTTCTGGGAAGAAAATTTTTTGCTCCCAGGTCAAGAACTATGATAGCTATAAGCCGGCTCCAGTTCTGATAGAATTTACTTTCTTTTGAGTCAGGCACACTCAAGGTGCTTTGTTTTGTTTTTAATATCCTCTCTCTAACACTATTGCTTTCTCAGTCACGCCTCATCTGGAGCCTCTCTTGGGTGTCAATGAGCTTGACATGCAGCCATAGCATTGCCATTAAAAGCCTGTGCATCACAGGGACAGGGTGGGATCATAGGAAAACTCTACACAGACAGATTGGGCAAATTGCCAGAGCAGGGAGGACACACCCTTTCCCACCTAACCAACCTTGTGAAAACAGTAAAAATTTTTTACTAAGATTTTCATTCTCCACTGTGAACATTAGACGCACAAGTTATAGACATCAGGTTTGGGTTGGGAGTAAGTGGCCAGCCTGAAGCTCTGCTTATATGCTGGGATTTGAAAGCTTCAAAGTTATGATGAATATTCAACATTACTGATACACAGTCATGGTGAGAAAGTAAAAAGCCTTGAATTGTGGTTGGTCCCAGCATCCTTCTTTGCAAATGGAGGTTTTTATTTAATACCTGTTTTCCAACTGAGTAGAAGAAATTTGTGTAATGAGTACATCATTCAGCTTCCCACTTTGAAGGACAACCTTTACTTATGCAAGGCCTTGTGCCACCCTTATTCATTTCAGCACACAAAAGGGTTAACTGTCAAAGAAAAGATATAAAATTGTGTCTTTAGGTCATGTATACTCACAGGCACTGATCACTTTTAATATTAAAGCACACCTCACTTAGAACAATTAGCTTCGGCAGCCCCCATACAAGCAGAACATTATGTTGTAAATGTGTTCACTTTCTTCTCCACTATGTGTGCAAGATAATAGAGACGAGAAAAGTAGGTAGAAGATGGCTCTAAGTAATTTTGAGGCATTATTACCAAGTGAGGCTGACGAGGTTTTTGTCTTTTTGACAAATTGAAGGAAGGCAGCAGAACAAATCTTGTTTCCGGAGAGCGCTTTCACTTAGCTGCCCTCTAAGTGGAGACACATTACTCCTAGAAAGAAAAATCAAAGTTCTCCAACCACCGGAGATAAAAATGACAAATTTGGCTTCCAGCAATACATTCTTGACAGCTACTACAGTTTCAGAAAAAGAAAATAAGAAAATTAAATTTGACAGAAGTGAAGGGAAAGAAAAAGAGAAGGAATTTTTTCCAGTTAGCATCTCAATGTCTTTGGAGAGATTTTAGGGCAATTCGGTAACAGCCCACTTCAGGGTCTCCCCACATTCCCTTATAGATGTGAATGTCATTTTAATGGCACTGCCACCCTATGGACAAAAGACAGTGCCTACATGTTAGTCCCAAGATTTTGTTGAATGATGTCTTGCTCAAAACAATATGAGAGCAAGCCCCAAACCACTACTCGCCTATAAATGAATTGCACTCCTTTCCATCAGACATAGTTTATATAAACTCAACAATGCACTTCTGTGGCATTGCCACAAGCATCTGGCTTCATACTGAATGACTAGCTTGTTCCCTGTTTAGATAACTGCATTGTCCAATAGGCAGTAGTTATTTGAACAATCGGTGTTATTTCAAAGAAAATTAAATTTATAGTTGATTCTTTTTATCCTTCCTTTTTTTTTTCCACCTTAGAAAAGAGCAAGAGAGGGTCTGGAGAGATGCCTCAGTGGTTAAGAGCACTGACTGCTCTTCCAGAGGTCCTGAGTTCAATTCCCAGCAACTACATGGTGGCTCACAACCATCTGTAATGAGAGCTGGCGCCCCCTTCTGGCTGCGGGCATACATGAAGGCAGAATGTTGCATACATAATAAATAAATAAATAAATCTTTAAAAAAAAAAAAAAGAAAGAAAGAAAAGAGCAAGAGAGAAAGATCCCAGACTGACCTTGAACTCCCTGTATAACTGAGGATGGTCTTGAGTGCTGGGGTCATAGAGATGCACCACCATTCCCAGCTTACCACTTCTGGTTTAGGCAACACGAAGAAGCAAACCCAAAACTTCATGCATGATGAGCAAGCATTTTATAAATTATATCCCTAGTCTTCTTCTTCTTTCTTTCTCTTTTCCTTTTCTTGGTTTTTAGAGACAGGGTTCCTCTGGGTAAACAGCCCTGGCTGCTCTGAAACTCACTCTGTAGACCAGGTTGGCCTTGAACTCATAGAGATCCACCTGCATCTGCCTCCTAAGTGCTGGAATTAAAGGTGTGCACCACCACCTCCCGGCCATCCCAGTCTTCTCAAATCTGATTCTTAATTCTGAATCAATCCCGAACATCAAAAGAGCAAGTTGATTCTTCAGTTGCCCACACATGGCTGGCCAGTGGTTACAACACTGGAGAAGGCAAATCCTATCTAGGATGCAGCCATCATGTCAGAAAGTCTTATTTGTTGAGTTCTCTCTGAACGTGTGGATAGAGGAGAGCTGGGATTTGGTGGTGAAATGCTATAAAAAAAATACAGCTGGAGAAGAGAAGTTGCAGCAGATAGTGGACATTAGAGAGTAGGCAGAAGGGAACTCAAATGGAGAAATAACTACTGTTAATCTGCTCTGTGAACATTGGACCAAACTTCAGGGAAAGAAAGACGGAGAATGATAGAGTTAGAATATGATGGAAGAAACAGAAACCCTCTTTACAAACCAGAAACACACATGACACTTTACTACACATGCCAGAGGGAGAAATGACCTGTCAGGAGAAAGCTATGGGCGAGTTTATGGCATTATTAATGGGAACTAAAGAGGTCATTGAGTAGCTAAAGGTTGGGAGGAGAAGATGAGTTAGGATGAACCCCAGGAGACACATGGCAGGGATTGAAGGGATATATGGGAATAGAAATACTGACAATGTGAGCCCAATGGGGAGCAAGGCAGATGAGGGTATAGAGTTCCAAGACCACTGTTTTTGTTATATCTTCCTTTTAATTATTTTCTAGTACTATGCTGTGAAATTCATTTATCTTTATTTCCTAAAATTATGAAATTTGATAAATTTCAGAGTCAGGATTGAGGTCTGAGTCTTAGCTTCATTGTCATGCACCAGCCGTACGTCTTGCCTAACTTCCCTAAGCGTCCAAATTCATCCTCAGCCACAGAACCGCAAGATGTAATAGCTGCTTTGAATTCCTGACATTAGGACTGGGTGAAGTGATTTTAACTGTGCCTGGCAGTGTCCCGCGCCACCGTCTCGCCAGCAAGAACGACGCGGCACACAAGGATCCTTCTGCAGTAAGCTTTAATGCTTCTTGAGAGGGAGAGCATAAGCTTCCAGAGCAGAGACCCCAAACCAGGGAAAGCCTTCCCTTAAATAGAGGCTTCTCCTCGCCTAGGACGTGTAGGCTCCTAATTGGCTGCTACCCATGGCTCGAGATGACTCCACGGGAGAGGCAGAGCACAAGGAATGGAAAATCCCTTCACCTCTGCGGTAGCAAGCTTGTTTACCACTTGGGAACACAGGATGTCAGCGCCATCTTGTAATGGTGAATAGTGAGTGTGGCTCCTCACATGGCAGCAGGAAATAGACACTCCACAGGTGTTGGGTCTCTCCCTTTCCCTTAGGCAGTGGAAGCCTTCTGCTTGGTTTAGCTCCCATTCAGCTCCGACTGTCGCTGGCAAGGTGAGAACGCATGCATATGTTAGGTTCTCCAGTGACAGAGGAGTGTGGATGTGTCACAGCTCGAGCTGAGCATAGCAGTGTTGTAACTGGAGTAAAAACCACAATCATTTGGGAGGCCGCCATTCCCACTTCTTAGGCTGAGGATAAACATTTGCCAGTTGATCTTACAGTAACAGTTTGGAAACGGTAGGCAGTAAGCACTCAGGACCTTGCGTGGAGGAGTAATGGCGGATCTTTTCTGTTTACACTCGCTGGTCAGCAGTGTAAACTGCATCCATAGGAGACCTCGCTTCCTGCGCCTGACACTTTTACAATTTAATCACATATGTGTTAGGTTTATGGAGTTATCTTCCTATAACACATCATCTGTTGCCTTTTCATTCGTCTTAGCTCCCAAGCCAATGTATAATTTTCTTGAAAGCAAGAGGTGGGTAAGTGCCTATATACTCACACGGTATTAAGAAAAGTATTACACTAGTTGCAAGAGGAGAAAGAATTTGTTTCTGTGTATCGGAAATCTAAAGTTGACCCAGAAAAATGGTCAGATCAGCCAAGACACAAAGTCCCTTACAGTCTACCATTTGGTGTCAGATGGTGACGTTACAACATTTAGTGTTGCTGTAGAAGAGTCTGGCCTTTCTTTGCATCGGTCTTAATCAATATTGCACCCTAGGGCTGGCAAGAAGGCTCAGTCAGTAACATGCTTGGCTTGCTTTGCAAGCACAGAATCTGAGTTTGCTCCCCAGAACCCACATAAAGCACTGGGCATGAAGGTGCACACATGCTAGTGGTGGGGAAGTGGAGGCAAGCTAATCCCTAGTCCTTACTGACCTGCCAGCCTAGGCAAATCAGTGCGTTTCCAGGCCAGAAAGAAACTCACTCTCAATAAAGAAAGGAATGCCAACCAAGGCCGACTTTTGACCTTCATTGGCATTCACACCTGCATATATGAGAACACCCAATGGGTATGTACACACACATATACATGCATACACATAATACTGCATCCTGGAAACATGCTAGAAAAATCCCATAAGGTTCTGCAGCTATTACTTGTTGTAGGCTATCATAAAGGGATACAGTAAAGAGTGTGTCTTATTTTTTTTTTCATAGTACATTAATTTTCCTTTTGTAAAGAATTGGATGTTTGGAAAACATACAGAGTAGATCACGGAAGTATCTTCCCTGGCTAACTTGATTGTCCAGCCTACACAAGAGCTTTATTAACTATTTACTGTTTTCTCTGAGGTGGGTGATCACACTCATCAGGTTCATTATTTAAATGATTAATTTCTTGTGGCTGCTGTAACAAATCAAACTTCATGGCTGAAGACAACAGAAATTTATTCTCTCACTGTACCAGAAGTTCAAAATCAGTGTCACTGGACTATAGTCAAGGTGGTAGCAGGACCATGTCCTTCTAAAAGCTCTACTGGAGAATTTGTTGCTTGCCTGTTCCAGCTTCTGGTGGTCGCAGCATTCCTTGGCTTGGGCCACAACACTCCAATATTTGCTTCTGGGGTCTCAATGCCTTTACTTTTGTGTTTTCCAAATCTCACTCTTGTTGACTACAGCCGGGCCCACTAGAAAAGGTAGGGTGGTGTCTGATGTGGGATGCCTTTCTGTGTTCTGCAAATGTGTGTTGCTTTTATTGGTTGATGAATAAAGCTACTTTTGCCTATGGCAGGGCAGAGTACAGCTAGACAGGAAAGCCAAACTTAATACAGGGAGAAAGAAGGTGGAGTCAGGGAGATGCAAGCAACCTCTGGAGAAGCAAGATGTGAAGTAAGAAGCCACGAACTCCGTGGTAAAATATAAAATAACAGAAATTTAATTTAAAAGTAAGATCTAGTTAGTAATAGGCCTGAGCTAATAGGCCAGACAGTTTGTAATTAATATTAAGCTTCAGCTGGCAGGTGGGAGAGAAAACCTCCAGTTACAGGTGTCTACATCTCAATTTAATCACATATTAATTTAATCAGATCTTAATTTAATCACATCTGCAAAGATGCTTTTCCAGCTGGGAATGAGGACTCCCAGAAAGAGGCTACAACCGGGCCTTCTGGAAGGCTGATTGGCTGGGTAGAATGTCAGTGACTGTGGGAGGCTGGAATGTTGCAGGTTTAGAGCCTCATTATATTTTATTTTGGGCTATCATTAGCCCCCTAAGTGACATTCCTTGTCCACCTGTGTTTCAGACTGAACACCCATGACTAATGGATAAAAAGCTTTTGTAGCATATTAATTTAACCAAACCTTAGTTTCTACCTACTGGAAGGCCAAATGTCATCAGATAGCATCTGAGACATGTAACTGAAATTTCTTTGCCTTGCTATAATTGCCAATATACCTGAAAATATATTTTAAAGATTACCTGATTAATGATTGTTTTGTTACTGTAAAAACTCCATGAAACTGCTTCCATACTGGAGCAAGGAATTATGGGTAACCTAAATCTGGTCCATGAGCACTAATACTTGACTCTAGACTAAACTTTCTCAGACCCATCTAAGTTGGGGGTTGTGGTTTTGCATCAACACAACAAATGACATTTATAGATTCCAAGGTTTAAAACTTGGTGTTCTAAAGAACTATAATTCAGCCCACTACAGCAAGTTTTAAAAAAACACTGAAGTTTTTTGTTTTACAATTATCTCTCTCACACACACACACACACACACACACACACACACACACACTAGCAATGACAGAAGTGCTGACCACACAAAACTATGAGGGAAGAATTCTGACAATTCTCTGTTCTCTAAAAGCCCCTGATAGCTTTCCTCCAAGAGACTTTATCTGGTTCCCTTTAAGGTCGTCTTGGAAGATGTGGGATGCTCTCAGGTATAAGAACTGGCTGGTTAAATCCTGTGCCTCAGGATACTGCTTCTCGTTTTCCCATGGGCAAGCGTCGCCTGAGTCCCAGTCTGCCTGCCCGTTCTGTCCTGTTGCATCAGGGATTCCAACCTCCTTAGCAGGCAACTGACGAAAGCCTCACAAGGGCTGATGCAAGGTCAGGCTCTCGGGGCTTCCGTGCCTGAGCAAGTTGGCTCCGTGTCCCTATGTGACAACTGGGCTGCCTGACTGGAACATTCACCAGTCCCCAGAGCCCTGGCTTTGCATGCAGCCGTCAGAGCTTTCTTTACCAGTGAAGCAGAGCTCTGGAGAATCCTATGTACAAAGCACAGGGAAAAACCAAGGTGAGAGGGAGACCAGGAGGGAGGAAAAGACACCATTCCCAAACTTTTTTGGTGGCGTCTTCTCCAGATTCAGTTGTCTCCATCCAAAGGCTGGATCTGCCAAACACAGCCTACAGGGTCTCCTCTGGGGAATTCAGAGCAGAGCCGTAGTAGTTTTGCTTTCTCAGGTGATGGGGCATTGAAAAGGATGACTAATACCAAACCTACCGGGAGAAGCGGAGTTCACAGCTCAGCACCTCCTCGCCTCCTGCATTCTTACTCACTGGTATCTGTTTTACTGCAGGGAAGGAATCTGCTTCATTTCACTGTGAAACAACTGCTTCCAGAACCTTCGTTTGCCACCAGCAATTGTCACTCACGGGCAAAAAATTCAAAACAATACTGAAACATAACCCCAATTCCCTGTAGCCTGCTACTTTTAATTTTCCCAGTGGCCAGCATCCTGTTTACCAATATATTTTAAGTCAAGCTTGAAAACATTAAGAATACCAATAATTTTATTATTTGCAGTGCTGACAAAAGACATAATGGGGCAATTAAACACCATGCCAGATTGGTCTTATTACACAAATAAGGCCACACTCCACGAAGGCTGCATTGAAGAATAAGTGAGCTGACGGAGTTAGGGTGTCCACGAAGCACCTGGCAAGTAAGACTGGCTTGATAAATAGTAGCTAGTGCTATTATTAGCCCAACAGCAGGGCCCACATGGAAACTCCATGCAGAATTAGGAAAGGGAGAATAAGTAAGAAGCAGACATGCGCAGGGAGGGGGAGGGAGAAGAGAGGTGGCAGATAAGAGACCAACAGGGCGGTTTCCCAAGCTTCCCCAGTATACACGTACACCCAGGATGCACCATGCAGACTACACACTTTTATCTGACTTTTAGATGCCACCAGTCGAGGTCAAAATAGTCATACTTTTTATTCCTGTCAGAAAACATAGTCTCAGGCTAGAAATGCAATTAACCTTGTTTATTTTCTTCTCTTAATAAAAATGAAAGCCCCAGGTGGCAATTTTCTTTCACCTACTCACCCCTGAGATTCAATCCTGGTACTGTGGTTTCGTGGGTCATTTACCTATCTGTAATATTTGGAAAGTGAGGTTGATCAGGTAAAGCTTCTCCCGTCTCACCAGGCAACCAAGGGCCTCTTGATCTCCATACTGAAATGGGTGACATTTAAGACAACCCCCTTCTGGCCTGTTGGTGTGCTGGAGTGAGATAAATAGCTGGTGTTCATCTCCACTTCTTCTCTAGAGGTGGGGCTGGGTATTAACCATTGATGTCCTAGAACTCATTATGGCATGTGAGGGTCCAGGGAGGATTTGAAGAGTTTCTCAGCAAACGTATTAACCCTATTATAATAGCATGTAGGTTGTGATAAAGAACTACAACATATAAAAATAGAAAGTCAAGACTGAAGAAAACCCATGCACTGCAAGTGTGCTTCAATCTAAGTAGTGAAAGACGTTTCTAGACAGCCAGCATGCCAATCCAGGAACTGAACCCGAGAGATTCACCTCAGCCTGGAGAGCAAGGGACAGCGAGAGCCACCAGCATTGCCAGAACATAGCAAGTATGCCTACACACCAGGACCAGGATGGAAGGCCTGGAATCTGCATCAGGATGACCAGTGTGGCATAGAGCTAGTCCACTCCTGTTCTTGCGGAATAACCCACCCCTCATCCTCCTGCCATGTGGCTCCAGACACATTTTGGAGACTAATCTGTAACAATTTAGTGTGCAGATAGAGATACTGGTGGAGGGCGGGCCCAGATGCTTTTGACATCAGGTGAGCAAAAGAACAAAATGAACCACTGTAGGCGACCTGTGGGCAAAGCCAGGGATTTCCTGGAGAAGCACTCAGCTTCTGACATGTCAGCAATGAAGGGCGAACTTCCTGGCGTTCTTATCAGGGGTCGTAACTCTAACACTCCTGCCACAGAAAATGCTCAATCATGTGTTCCCAGTCATGCATCAAGGTAAAGAGCAAAACCAAAAAGTCTCAGAAATGCCCTCATGAGTAAAAGCTTCCCAGGGAACCTGTCTGGGTGCATTAGCTGGGCAACAGTGCCCAGGGGAGCTAGGTGAGTTAGCCTGCGGCAGACAGCAGCTAGCTGTGAAGTAAGGAGTTTGGGACAAAGGCTGCCGAAGAGAATATTTTTCATTTTCAAATGGTTAACCTAGGTGTGGTGGTGCAAAGCTGTTATCCTAGTACTGGAGGCTAGAGCAGACAGAAGAGAGAGTTCAAGGCCAGCCTGGGCGACACGTTGAGACCTTACCTGCACTGGAGGTGTTAGTATTAAACGGCTCATTTTTTGTTTTGCTTCTTTTTAAAGTGTGGAAAAGAGATCCCCAGGTGTCTGTTCCCCATACCCTTGTCCCTTATTTCCTCACAGTAAATAAAACAGTGTCATAGCCTACTCCCTGGAACCTAAAAATACTCTAGATTAAGTGGATAAGAGAAATTCTTGGGCTGTTTGGAGCAATTAAGCCAAAATCCCTGACCGTACAGCTCAGGCCTGAGTGTTTTGAAGCTTGCTGGATGATTCCAAGGCTCAGTCCCTCTTCTGAGTGCAAGAATCACATGGTTAGAGTGTGTCCATGAGGATAATCTTCCCATCTCAACGTCTGGGTGAAGAATTCTATTCCACTTCAACCTTAATTCCACTTTGCCACGTAACATAATAGAGTAAGTACCTTAGTCACTGATCTAGAGCTATGAAGAGACACCATGACCAAGGCAACTCTTAGAAAAGAAAACATTTAACTGGGGCTGGCTTACAGTTTCAGAAGTCTAGCCCATTATCATGGTGGAGGGGAGAATGGTGGCACGCATGGTGCTGGAGCAGTAGCTGAGCACTACATCCTGATCTGAGAGAGAATTGGGCCTGACATGGACTTTTGAAACCTCACAGCCCACCCTCAGTGACACACTTCCTCCAGCAAGGCCACACTTCCAAAGTGTTCCACTCCTTGGTGACTACGCATTCAATATATGAGCCTGTGGGGCCATTCTCATTCAAACCCCCACAGACTCCCATAAACTTTACTGAAGTGATAAACCCCTTACATTTTTATGATAAAAAAATATTCTAGATCATGGACCAAGAGCACACAAGATTTTGTTCACTCAGTCACGCCATCAGTACAGTGGGCAGGTCTGTTATGTCAGATCTTAAGTTTTCTCCATCTGTGACCTCTGCTCACCCAAGAAATCCTTACATGTATATCAGCCTGAAAAGTAGATGTACAAGTCAAACACCTATGAACAATAAATCCTAAAGAAGCTTATTTTGAAAACAATTATTTGATTTACAAACAACTTATTAAAGATAAAGCAAATTTGACCACTAGTGAGTGGGTTACTGTATTTTTATGTAGAAATCATGGCTTAATATTTTATTCTGAAGTATGTAGAACATCCTCGTTTTTTGTTTCTTCAGAGTTGGTTGATATTTTTATTTCCTGATCACCTCCCACCACTCTAGACTTACAGTGAATCCTGGGAGATTGGGACCAATGAAAGAGGCCACCTAGAGCCCTGTGCAGTAGCCAGCTTTATTTGGATCATCAGACAGTTCATACTCAGAGGGTTAAGAAGAATCACATGAGTAAAGTATACAATCACAGGGACTAGCTGCACATGGCAAAATGTGCTTTTTCATAGAGGCATATAAAGGATAGTTTAAACATTTACTTGAGTAGCATCAGCAAGCGATAATGAAAAATCTGAAGTTAAACTCAATCCTGTTTGCTATACTTGGGAAAAGCACGAAACACATTGCAAGAACAATTCCGTGTTTTGACGAAACCGAGGCCACAAGACTCTTGTCTGTTTTCTTAGAGTTTTCACACAAGCACTCAGAATTCTCCTCCCACAACTCCGTTCTTGGGCCATGTTCTGACAAAAACCAATGCTGAGACCACAGCTTTGCAGAAATATAGTATAAAATGGAAGAGGTATGGCTAGGACTATTTCAAAAATTGTTGAAAAAAAATCTGTCCCATTCCCAAGCCAAAATTCAACTGATAATTTGTTATGAAACTCAAGCCAGCCACTCAAGCAACAAATTTTAAAGTCAAACCCTCTAACACAATACATCACACAAGCAGCGGTTGGTTTGCTTTTCATAATCTAACCATTGTGTCGCTCCAAGTACAGAGAAGTCTGTTAAGTACAGTTAAAAACACTGTGGTTCACAGCGTGCGACAGTCTCTGACCACAGTGCTGCAGGCATATTCTTTGGCATCCTGTGTCTTGACAGCATGCACAGTGCAGAGTGCTCATTCTGTACACTCGGAACCCAGGCTACCATGAAGGCACATGAGCACCATGGGCCAAGGACTGCCAGAAACAGCTAGGATTGCATGCTTGGTTTTGAATTGGTATTTGTTCATTGTAAGTAGAGAAATGTTTTACTATTGCCCATTTGCTTGCAGCTCCTCCTTTAGTTCCAGGACCCCATTAAGCAGTGGTCCTCAACCTTCCTAAAGCTGCAACCCTTTAATAGAGTTACTCATGTAGTGGTGACTGCCAGCCATAAAATTATTTTTGTTGCTACTTCATAACTGTAATTTTGTTACTGTTATGAATTGTAACGTAAATGTCTATATTTTCCAATGGTCTTAGGTGACCCCTGTGAAAAAGCCATTCAACCCTCAAAGGGATATCTACCCACAGGTTGAGAACAATGGTCCTGAGGGATGGGAGCCCACAATTCAGGAAGTTGTACTCTATGGCACAATGTGATGACGATGTCCTTTCAAGCTAAAAATTAAACTGATCAGTCTCAGCAGGTAAAGACATCTACCATCAAGCCCAGCAATCTAAACTGGATTCCCTGAGCTCTACATAGTGGAAGCAAAGAACCACGCTCACATAGTAGGTATGCACTTGAACCCTATCAATCAATCAATATAAAAGTAAATAAGTGAAATAAAATGGCTTGAGAACCTGATGGTTGGCACAACCCCGAAATGATGAGATGGTTTGCTATCTCTATGAGGTGAAAAACAACCAATTCTACTGTTCTGTACCAACTGCAACAGGAAAGAAAAAGAATATGGTAGTTTGAAAGAAAATGGCCCCCAAAGGGACCTGCACTATTAGGAGGTGTGGCCTTGTTGGAATAGGTGTGGTCGTATTGGAGGAAGTGTATCACTGTGGAGGTGGGCTTTGAGGTCTAATACATGCTCAAGTCATGCCCAGAGAAACAGACCACTTCCTGTTGCCTGCAAGATGTAGGACTCTCAGTTACTTCTCCAGTACCATGCCTGCCTGCATGCCACTGTGCCCCACCATGATGATAATGGACTGACCCCTGAACTGTAAGCCGCCACCTCAATTAAATGTTTTCCTTTATAACAGTTGCTATGCTCACAGTGTCTCTTCACAGCAATAGAAACCCTAACTAAGACAAAGAGTGTTTTCCAGTTCAACAGCTGCGTTTTGGGAACAGAAAACCACACTAATTTGACATGGGGAACAGTGAGTACACTGTGGTCACCACCTGATGAAATCTGAAGGGATTCACTGTCAGTCTCTAAGACCCCTAGCTTTCCGGTAAAGCCCAACTAGATGAGCTAAAGACAAACTCGAGAGAAACGACTAACCCCTTCACTTTTTAAAAGCCTTCCATGGGCACTGATCTCTGATTTCCTTGGGTTGTAGTGTTTTCCTATCGCGACAGGTGATGGTGGTTCTAGTGCCACTGTCCCTTAGTCATTAAGTCTACGCCACAAAGCCAGTATGCCCATACTCCACTGCTGATATATCTGCTCTAAAGACATATTCAAGAAGCTGAGAAAAGATGGCGTCACAGGATGGCATCACAAACATACAGAGATGCATCGTCGCCCACATCTCATTTGCCACCTCTAGAGAACCTTGGTGCTGCTGTGGGCCTTCGGACAGTGATATACCGATATACCATCCCAAGTCTTGATTTCTCCCTTTCCACAGCGTGGAGTTCAGTTGTCAAAAAGCTTTGACTTTATTTGAGAAAGTTACCTGAGCTCCTCTCATCAGGACCTCAAGACCCTGACTTCCCCTGCATTCCGTGGCTCTAGGCTTATAAACTTCTTAGGTCTGACAATTAAGGCTTTTTCAATTTCATCCTTGCTATTCAACTTGTGACAATGATCTCCAGATCTATGGTATTTTTTAACCATATATATATATATATATGCATATAAATTTAAATATATAAACTTCAAGTATGCCCACCCAGTAAACTGGATATCTATTAATTTCTAAAGCTTCAATAATCAATTAACTACCAACAAAGATAAAATGACAGTCCGCCCTGATGCCAGAGCTGTCTGCCTCACTGGAAATAAGACTCACCAGGGTTATGCTTAGAAGGAAATTGAAGTGTCAGAAAAGCTATCACCCAGGGATTAGAATTCAATTTCCTAAATGCTTTCTTCTGGCATTAAGGATCTCCTGTTTTCCTCCTTGCTCCGGTGTCTCAACCGACAGTAGCAGCTCCTACCACATAGTGCTCTACTGCAATGCTGCCCGCGATGAGCTTCTCGCCACCACATTCACGAGGCTTTGGTGAAAGGACCGTTTTGGTGGGTTACTGCTCCAAGCACGCCATGCATGTAATGCTCTTAAGTTTGGAATCCCCCTGTATAGCACAATTTCCTTCCAAGTATGCCACCAAGTATTTGGTTCTGTGTCCAGTCAGGAAGACAGGCTCAGTCACAACCATTTTTCACGGTGTAGAGACTAAAAAAATGAATTTAGAGTTTTTTTTTAAATGCCTTCACATCAGTGAATCAAATGAGATAAACAGTTTTGTTTCTTTCTCTGTAGCTTATATTCTTATAATCTAGGCTCTTGGCAGTTTGCTGATATAAATGGGTAAAATCTTGTAGTTCCTTGGGTATGTAAACCTGTGCCTAAAGCTCTTTGTACCTATCCTTCTGGGGCCTGTTGGGCTCTTACTCTAGCTACAAAGTCTAGAGTGATAAGAATCTCCAAGCAACTGATTGACCAGGCTCATCAGACAAAGGAGACACTTCCACTGGCAAAGGAGAGCTGATGGGCTTCTGTTGATTTATGAACTCAAGTTTGACTGAATCCCCGCAAAGGACCTTGCCGCAGCTCTCAACACCTAAACCTTTGCATGGTAGGCCCAGAGACACTGTGGGTCCCATTGTCTTTCAGTCATCATCCCATGGAATCACACTGCATTTGGTGTTTAGTCTTATAGAGACACTGAAGGAATGATTCGTCTGGGGAGTTACAAAAGCGCCCTGCTCTTTCCGTTCTCCTAATTATGCCTCAAAACAGTAAATTTGCAATCCTTAGCACATTTTTTCATAAGTTCTGTCAATGTAGGGATAAACAGAACATCACCACCATAGTCTTTGGATACCTCACTCTTACCGCCAGGTACTCAGCCCACCAGAGCTTTGCCTTCTCTGGAAACTTCCTTCCAAGTGACTGATAACGATTTTGCCCTGGCCTACCAGGCACTGCCAGTGTTCCATGCTTTCACACCAACCTAATCAATGTTTCCTTCATACCAAACTGCGTCAGAAAAAAAAATGGAGTTCTAATTTCTTTAGTCTATGCCCCCAACCATCAGGGCACAAAGGGCAGTATAATCACGGCTCCACTGAAGAGGACACGAGCCTTTCTAGCAAGTTTGGGGTGAAGGGATTTGCTATCAGACATTAAAAAGCTCACTTAACAACTGGAAGAGCCGAGTAAATGCGATAAGGTCGAGAGTCCAGAAATAGCTCCCACAGCTACGTGGTAGAAGAAGGGAGGTCTAAGCTCTCCCAAGACTAGGAATCTGCCACCTCTTAAGCCATAGCCTCACTGCCAAACCAGAAAGTTACACAGAGTGGAAGCACTCATGGACAGGAAGTTGGCTTCACACCAGGCAAAACAAGCTTTTATCTTCACAGGCAGAATGTGATCTCTGTGGCCTGCCTCTTGACATTCATAATGCAAACACCTCTATGACTGATTTTTTTTTTTAAGGAAAAGAATATTAGAAGCAGCAAAAGTGTGGCCTACTTCAGTCTGTTGCAGACTTGTACCCATTCATCATGGTTAGACTTAAACTCAGTTCAGAACCCTGAGGGTAAGGAGTCTGGGAACTGTGGCATGACGACTCCAGGCTCTTCAGTGCAGAGAAGCATGTTGGACGGCAGGTGAGGTGGACAGTGTGGGCAGATGGACTAAACTCATCACTAATCCCAAATACTGGTCTTACCTGGCGCAATGACAGAAGATCCCCACCTGTCTAGCGTGATCGTTTGACAGCTGTGGGTCAGGGAAAGGTATTGGTTTGCTTCTGCCTGCTTGATGTCATTGAGAAATGGCTCCTCCACCCTGCCACAGCACAGAACATTTTCTGTTTATCTTGAGATTCCCCAGGGAGCTTCTAAACCAGTCAGGTACCAGTAAGGGACATTTGGTAGCATTGTAGTTTGAAACACATTGTACAATTTACTCATTTCTGGAAACTGATACAGGGAGCCAAAACATCCCTTTTTCCATTCACTTCCCAAAACAGAGAGTTTACTGTCTTGAGGAAAAGCACTTTCCTGGCCTCTTGCCTTGAAGTCAGTAACGTGCCGTACAGAAGAGTCCCGGTGGGGATGACCAGTCTACCTTTTTCAAGAGATCCTCTTTCTTATCTTCCATTCAGTTGTCTTGAAACTCCCAAGGTCTCTGGAGTAATCCCTCTGCCTGAAACAGAGAAGATCTTTGTGAGTCTCTCTCAGAGGAACATCAGTCCCCTCCTTCAAAGTCTGCGTTCAACACCAAGACCTATTTGGAGTACAGACATATTCATTTTACACGGGGCACCAAGTGTTGGGCAGAACCTTCCCATTGCATCACCCAGGCACCTGTCCACTTAGAATATGGAAGGTGGGGTCATCCTACTCATCTCTCTGCCTTCAGTTGAGACTGTAAAATCACTCTTCATCGACCAGAAACTGATGGTGAATTGTAATGACACGAGACACTAAATAGCCGTTTTCTTTTCAAATCAGTCCCACCCCCGCTGCCTATCAAGACACTAGTTGAAAGGGAAAGGCAGCCAAGAAGGGTAAAAGGGATCGGATTCAGGAGCACAATTTCACCAAGGTCTATACAGACCCAGAAAAATATTTACTCAAAAAGTTTTCTCTCTCTCTCTCTCTCTCTCTCTCTCTCTCTCTCTCTATCCCCCCTTCACTTTCCTCCCCTCTCTTTCTCCAAAAAAGGAAAGAAAATGGTGATAATTATCCCAGTAATTCAATAGTTCCCTCTCCACCTGAGTTATTGGAATAATTGCCTCTCGCTGGTGAAGACTGGATTACAGGTTTAGTGGCTGTTCTGGGCTTGGATCCTAAGAGTCCTCACAGTACAGTTAACTTCTCTTTCAACATTCCTGCTGTGAACTCCATGCCCTCCCCCCACAGTATGTGTAGAGCCCCCTCCTTATGTCTTTAAATGCACTCTGATCCCAGCTTCCCTGTCTAATCCTAAATCTGCTACTTGTCTATCAAATAGAGGCAGGCCCCAGCTGGTACTAGCTGGTGTGACTCCAAAAAAAAGTACTGAATGTGAAAAGGAAAAAAAAAGACCATTGATAATTATATGCCGTTCCTACTGCTTTATAAGAAGTCATGCTGGTCATCCTAGCACTCCTGTGGTTAGAGAAACTGTGGGGACAGAAAAGTCCCCAGAGCTCATGTACCAATAGACCTCCAGTGTATGCAGCAGGGAACAAGAGGCTTTTCTCAAACAAGATATAAGGCAAAGACAACACCCAAGGTTGTCCACTGACGTGTACATGCACGCCAAGGCACACGTTGCCCCATCACACACACACAAGACACATGACAGAGAGAGATACCAGAGTCAGTTAGTCCTTTTCTTGAATATCCCTTAATTGTAAGTAGAGATAGCCTAGAGTCATCTGAGAGAGTGGCTTCCATCAAGGAACTGACTAGATTGGATTGGCCCATAGAGATTGTGGGGAATTATCTTGATAACTGACTGATATAGAAGGGCCCAGCCCATTGTAAACAGTACCATCCCTGGGCAGGGGGTTCTGAGCTGTATAAGAAAGCTACTGTGTAAGTAGCTGGGTATGTACCTTCGAGTGAGCCCAAAGTAAGGCAGTAAACAGCTTTCTTCTGTTGTTCCTGCTTCCAGGTTCCTGCCCTGGGTTCCCTCACAGATGGATCATGATTTGGAGGCAGAAGCCAATAAACCCTTTCCTTTTTACATTGTTTTCGGCCATAGTATTTGTCACAGGTAAAGAAGGAAGCTAGAACATTCATTGCACCAACGATGAGCACCCTAGAGAAAGGCCGATACATCTAAGGAAGCTTGGAACATGAATGTTGCCAAGGAAACAACATGCTTGAGATACTACCCAGTTAAAGAGAGCAAGAGAGACCTGCTTAGAAGAATGGATCACTAACGAGGCAAATGTATTCTGACTGGCAATAACTCACAGCTATCCATGAAGCCGGGAAACAGGAGATCTATGGATGGCATAGACACTAGAATGAGTTCCCTCATTTCTTTCCTTCTGGTATAGTTTTCTCTTAAAATTAATCTTCTAAGCAGTGATTTATAAACTTTAACAATTATAAGAACCTGGGAAATTGTTAAAATGCACCATTTCCTCTTTAGAGATTCTGACTTAGAACAGGGTGAATCTTCATTCATTACATTTTTTTTTTACTACAATGTGAATGTTTCTTGATAGTCGTATAATGTACAAGCTGCCTACCTAGACATGGCACCATGGGGAAGTCTCACATAGGTGACTCCAGATTCATACAGAAATTAAGTTGGGTAGCTTGCCATCTGAGAAGGAACCCAGCTAGCGGTCACCAACTGAACCATTCCACCCTAGCCACTGCTTATAGCAGTATCCACTGCAGGCAGAGGCTGCGCTAGAGAGGGGGAAAGTTAGGCAGAGAAAATCCCAGAACATTTGTGTTTCATTATATACAGAAAGATTTAATAAAAGGCTGGATGCTTATTCTAAATATATGTCCCTTCTGAGTGCTACTGGCTGTGAAGCAATCCAAATGCAACCCAATACAAAGAGTGTAGAATGAATTGCTGATGGAAAAGTTACAGCACCCCAAGGCACTGGCATTGTGCTCCCAGCTCCCTGACCCTCATTAAAAATGGTACTTTCCAAGCTCCATTAATTGGGAGGTCTCAATATAGTTAGAGAGTTGAGGAAGACTCCACAGGCCTCTGAAAGCAATCATGCCTGTAGAGAAAGGATTTATCATCCTCCAGGCAAGCTCAATTCAACAAGTTTTCGCTGAACAGTTAGGTAGAAAAGGGGCATAAAGGAAGTAGAAGATACCATCAAAGGCTGCCAAGGAGAGTGGTATCTGTCGTGGCCAAAGGAGGCACAATCAGGACGCAGATATTAAAGGACAGGGAAGGAAAGGGGTGGTGTCAAGGGCTACATTGCTGACTCTGAGTGTGCAATCAGAGCACAGAAATCCACACAGAAGCAATCAAGGGACAACTTGGTGCCACTTTTGCAGAAAGATTCGAAAGAAGAAGCACGTCTAGTTTTCTGCCTACTGAGTCTTGTATTTGACTTGACTTTTGTCATCTTCAAAAGTCTCCAAACCTGGCATGGTACTCTATTTTTCCCAGAGGGCATTTCATTTCCAGAGTTGAGGAGGGTTTTTGAGATAATTGGTGGTTTGAATCCATTGATGAATTCTATTTTTTATTAGACTATTAGGAGGTGGTGGAACTATGGAAGGTGGAGCCTGGTTGAAAGCAGTAAATCTTTGGGAACTATATCCTGCCCTGGCCTCTTCCTGTTAGTTCTCCACTCTGCATCCTGTTCACCATGATGTGGGCTTCTTTGCCATCTCCTCTCCACCATAGCACACTGAAACTATGAGCTGAAATCAATCTTCCTCCCTGAAGTTGCTTCTGCCAGTTACCGAGTCACAGCACCAATGGAATGAGCACACTAACGCTCTCCCCGATCCGTAATTGAACTTATGGAGGTAGGCACCTCTCTCCAGTGGTTTTGTTTTGTTTTGTTTTTTGTTTCAGGTTTTCACCTAGAATTCAGCAACTTGCAGCAATGAGTTAGCATTTTAATCTCTCTGAGTTGAGAGATACAGTTGGCCCCTTCACAAGAATGAAAATCCACATCACTTCAAAGTGTGTATCCCATGTATTTCTGTGTGTTACACCCAGAAGCTTAAAGTCAGACTCAGTTTGGTTCTAAAAATCACAAGATAAAGCTCTCTGACTGGTAGTCAGCATAGACTATGAGCCAAGTCATCATATCCCTAGTTCTTTGCTAGCATATGGTAGGTACACAAGAATTATTGTTCAACTTGCCTAGAAGTTCTGTGAGACATAATTCCAGTTTATTCTAAGTGCCTACCATAGGCAAACTATAGTAATCTACACAACACACATCTATACCACCTATACTGGGCTCCTCTTGTACCTTTAACACAACTCACAAGGGACCTCTCGCAGAAATACTAACGATCTACTCACAAGCTAAAGTCATCAGAGAGGAGGGAGCCTCAATTGAGAAAATGCTTTCATAAGATCCGATTGTAGGGCACTTTCTTTTTTTATTGATTTTTAGTTAGCTCTACATTTTTCTCTGCTCCCCTCCCTGCCTTTCCCCTCCCCCCTTCAGCTCTCCCCAAGGTCCCCATGCTCCCCATTTATTCAGAAGATCGTGTCTTTTTCTACTTCCCATGTACATTAGATCTATGTAAGTCTCTCTTAGCATCCTAAATTCTCTGGGATTGTGGTTTGTAGGCTGGTTTTCTTTGCTTTATGCTTAAAAACTATGTATGAGTGAGTAAATGTGATAATTGTCTTTCTGTGTCTGGGTTACCTCACTCAAAATAATGTTTTCTAGCTCCATCCATTTTCCTGCAAAATTCAAGATGACGTTATTTTTTCCTGCTGTGTAGTACTCCATTGTGTAAATGTATCACGTTTTTCTTATCCATTCTTTGATTGAGGGGCATTTAGGTTGTTTCCAGGTTCTGGCTATGACAAACATTGCTGCTATGAACATAGTTGAACACATGTCCTTGTGGCACGATTGAGCATCCTTTGGATATATACACAAAAGTGGTATTACTGGGTCTTGAGCAATCTCCACACTGACATCCAAAGGGGTTGTACCAGCTTGCATTCCCACCAGCAATGCAGAAGTGTTCCCTTTTCCCCACACCCTCTCCAGCATAAGTTGTCATCAGTGTTTTTGATCTTGGCCATTTTTACAGGTGTAAGATGGAATCTCAGACTTGTTTTGATTTGTATTTCTCTGATGACTAAGGATGTTGAACATTTCCTTAAGTGTCTTTCAGGTAGGGCACTTTCCTAATTAGTGATTGAGAGGGAAAGGCTCAGCCCATTGTGGGTGGTGCTGTGGTGCCCTGGGCTGGTGGTCCTGGGTTCTATAAGAAAGCATGCTGAGCAAGCCATGGGAAACAAGTCAGTAAGCAGCATTTCTCCATGGCTTTTGCATCAGCTCATGTCTCCAGGTTGCTGTCCTGCTTGAGTTCCTGTCCTGACTTCCTTTGTAGATGAACTACGATGTGGAAGGGTAAGCCGAATAAACCCTTTCCTCCCCTACTTACTCTTTAGGTCATAGTGTTTTATTGTAGCAATAGAAACCTGAAGACAGCCACACAACATATAATGCCAGGGTTGGTGGCACATGCTTGAAATCTCAGATCTAGGGATGAAGATCTAGAGACAGGAGGATTCTTGGGGCTCTCTGGTTAGCCAGTCTAGCTTAATTGGTGAGCCCCAGAACAATAAGGAATTCTTTGTCAAAAGATGGGTTCCTGAGGATGAGACTCAAGATTGTTCTCTCTCTCTCTCTCTCTCTCTCTCTCTCTCTCTCTCTCTCTCACACACACACACACACACACACTCACAAACACACATGTTTGTACCAGTATACACAACGTGCATGTGTACCCACACCCCACATGAACATACATAGACACACAAGCACACGCATGCATAACAAAAATCATTTTGAGTGAGACACCGACCCTCTTGTGCTCTGGAAGTATCCTCACTCTCACCTCTTGCTTCAGGTCCCTGCTGCTTTCTGCCACCATTCTCTGTTCACTTCCTATTTTTCTGTTTATTTACTCTAGTAGTTTATTGCTGATTTAAAGTCCAGTGCAGAAATTGAAAGTTTCAGTATTCATTCTTGCACTACTTTCTATGTTCTCTGTGAGCAAATTACATCTCAATATCTGCTCTCCCCTTGTGTTTCAATCATGGTAAAGAAGGAACCAGAAGCGTTAAATCCTCACAGAGAAAACATGTCGTTCTCACTGATTCATTTGTATTTTTTTGAGGCAGACTGCATTGCTTCTACACAAGAAAAAGTAATTACTTTAGTCTCTGTAATTAAAAATTTTAACTGTGAAGGAACAATGGAGTTAGGACTCCCCATGTGGTATTTTTCAAACTGCCGCCCTTCAAGCAACTGCATCAATAGCATGGAATGACTGGGGAGAATTCTTGAGTTCCAGCCTAGATTATTGGATCAGAACCTGGTTTTGTTTGTGTATGTGTCTTCTTTGCTTTCTAGAAAAGATGGTTAACCACAAGAGTCTCATTGCAATGAAACTGGAGCCTGCTAGGTCAACAGAGACCTGTGTAACTTTAAGTGGCCAGAAGATGATGTCACTGGTGTATATCACCTCTGCTGTGTTCAACTCATGGAGCTCAGCCCAGGTGACTGTGTCACCTAATCCTCCGTCACTCTGCAGATTCAGGCAATGGACTTCGTGGTGCAGGAGGGGGAAAAATGAGAAGAAAATTGAGAAATTATAATCCAAGAAGTTCACCAAAGAAAGAAAATTGACCCTGCCATAGACCATAACTTAGCCTTTGTGAGAGCACTATGCTTTTCTGCTATCTCCCACTTGTGTGTAGTCTGTAGACCAGTGGCTCTCAACCCTTTAATACAGTTCCTCACATTGTGGTGACCCCAACCTTAAAATTATTTTCATTGCTACTTCAAAATCTTGCCACCGTTATGAATCATAATGTAAATATCTCTGTGTTCTGATGGTCATAGGCGACGCCTGTGAAAGGGTCATTCAGCCCCCAGTTTGAGAACCACTCTCCTATATGGATATTTGGATTCTAAAGCCAGTTTAACCCTAGAAGAATAAAGGTGTAACCTTGTTTCCTAAATCCATTGAGAATACAGGAGAATTTTGGTTATATGTTATAAAAATAACAATACTTCCTTACAATTGCAAAGTAAATCGAGATTTCAAACATTCTTTAATTACTTCTCTTATTTTTGAGATTATACTGCAATTTCATCATTCTTTAAGGGCAATATATCATTGAAAGTTTACAGCATTAGAAATACTAAAAATCACCATTTTGAGACTAATAAAGTAAACAGCAAACCAAGATTTACTTACTTCCTCCGCAAAACGATTCTTCTCAAATACACTGAAGTCTGAAAACCCAGGTCAGGAGACACTCTTCTACTAGGATGTAGAAAATTTACAAAATCATATTCTCAGGCTGAGAATAAGTTGATCTTAATTCCCACATACTTAGTCATTGGCCACGTTTAAAAAAAGAAAAAACATGATTTGCCAGAATGAAAATTAGCTCCCCTGAGTCACTGTAGTTGAGGGTATAAATGCTGTCAATAAAAGTACCTGTCAATAGATTAGGTCCTGGGAGGCATGTCATGTCTTAAACCACTTCCTGGATTTGTGCAAATCGGCCTGCCAAGAAAGGTTTGTTCTCAGACTTAGTGCCTTTGACCGCACATAAAGTCTCTACCATCTGCTTTCACACCAGGAAAATGTTATTTGGATTCGGTGATGAAACAAAAAATCTTATTCACATAAATCCAGGTCTTGTTCTCCTACCCTGAGACATCTCCCGCTGAAGCCACAAGAAAAAGAACTTCATTAATTAAGATGATGAAGTGTGAACATATGTTGTTCAAGAATATTGATACCTCCACCTACATCTCCAAACTATTAATACTCACATAGCTTTGGTTTTTATGTGTTTATTGGCAATGAAAGCATCTTATAATCAGGGCTTCAATGCCCTGTTTCTTCGGGCACTGAAGTTCCTGGGAGCTTGGGGGAAAGGTGCCTTTATTTTGATAACGCCTATCAGCTCTCCAACAGTATTCCTTGCCATTTAATTCCTCTTATGGAAAAGAGAAAATGTGGATGATCAGAATACTGATAAACTAGACAAAGGAATTGAGGTCTGAATAGACAAAACAAACTTTATAATCATGGTGGATACAGGTGAATTCTGAATCTCTAAATTCTACCCCACTGATGACTTCTGCTTTGAATACAGACGAGGACATCGCACAAAGGACAATTCATAGTCTTCAACATAGACCTGGGTTTTAGTCTCAGGCTCCTAGTTCTCCCCTGAGGAGCTGAGTTCTGAGACCCCTTTCGCCTTAGACCCAGATCTAGAGGGAAAACTGGTGGGGTGCCCTGTTCACTGCCTCACTTCTCGGCTCCCACCATCTCCCCAAGGCCAGTCTTACCATTCTCCATCCCACAGAGGGAAATATGAACATATCCTCCCCCTAAACCATTTCTTCCTACTTCTTTTTGCTGACTCCACCCATCAAGACTTTAAGGGCATTAGGGGATTCTCCTTCCATCACCTTCTCATTGCAACACAGGCCCTGAAGAAAAAGCCACCTGGAGAAGATGAAGAACATAGGGCAGGTCTCTAGTTTCTTCTTGCCTTCTCTGAGCAAGAGCCCCTCCCCTTTGAAAGTCAGAACATTTGACACTAAAGAAGCCTTTGTCCCCACATCTTTGAAATTTTCTCAGCCCAATACCTCAAGGGCATACACACACATGAGGGGTACTTTTTTTTTTATCATCCCCGTTCCACCGTTCTTTCAGGGTGAACATTCCAGGGTCTCATATCAGGTCAAATAGACGCTTGCCATCATTTCTAACAGCCAGGTCTCTCCTGACGACTGTTTTCACCGTAATTCAGACACTGATGTTCACAGACAAGGATTCTACGAGACTCTGTTGCTGGGTTCTTTAATTGACTCACATACTGCTCCATCTTTATTTCCAGACGACTCCAGGTAAGCGTCACTATCCTCGTGTCCTGCTTCTTTACCAACTTTCCACACCCTCAGTTCAGGGAAGACTTAACAAATGCAGATTCTGAAGTTAGTCTGCTCCCATTCCGACTTGATTCCACCTCTTAATAACTTTATTACTTTAGGCAAGTTGCTGAACCCACCTGTGTCTCTGTATTCTCATCCTAGAATCAGATAATATGGTATACGCCCTACCAAACTGATCTGAGGATTAAGCACGTTAATACAGACCCATCAGGCACTTACTAAGTGTGAGGTGAGAAATGGCTCTTATTACTATTGTTACTGAATGTGGTCCAAATATCTAAGTCCCGCATCCATTGGCTACACAGTGTATACTCCAGAACGGCTCCTTCGAGACTGGAGATGCTATCCTGGGTCTCTCTAACAGCTTCTGAAACTAATTAGAGCCACACTTACAGTGGTAAGCATGGTGGCCAATGAGTCGTTCTTTGCTCTAACAGAAAGAAGATTTAATTTAAGACATGAGCCTAGCCGAAATACAGAAAGCTGAGAGGAAAGGCAGCATTCGTCCTCAGCTCCTCCCTGGGACACGCGCTATGCTCTAAGAAGCCAGAAGGGGGGATTTGAACTGATTATAATCGAATGAGGCTACCAAATTGGTTTTATTTTCCAAATACAACATAATGACTGGTGAGTGTTAATGGGCCCCGAGCCAAAATTATTTGAACTAGTAGTGCTGTCTGGGCCGGTCAGCCTCTGTGGGCACTATGGGAACAATCATCTTTCAAGGCTGGGTGGAAGCCTCCCTTCGTACTGAAAAGACAGTGATGTACAGGGTGTGTGGGGGATAGACCTGATTGCTGTCATCGCAGAGGACAACAGAATGGAAACCGTGAAAGGGGAGAAGAGAAGGGCAAAGGAGCGGGAAAACAGTGCCGGCACTTAGAAGGATTAAGATGAAGGTGGAGACATATTTTCTAAGAGCAATGAAGAATGGAAGTGAAAGTAGCCGCCAGCGACAGAAGCAGCTAAGGCAGGCAGCCAAGTGTCAAATACACTAAACAAATAAGGTTTTGAAGTAAAACCACGAGAACAACCTGTGTATTCCCAGCAATACAATTTGTAAACATTTGCTAAAGCGCTTAGTGAAGGACGGAAAATGGACAGAGCCGGCAGATAAGAAGCGAGAGCACCATCCACACAGGTTTCAGGAACTCTGGAGTCCTCTGAGTCTTCAACCACTGCAGGTGGCTGGGGACCAAAGTTCCTTGGGACTTCCCAATGTTCTAGTTCTTTCTGCTATTTGGGAACAAGAAAGGTTCAGTGTACATGGTAGCCCCCAGACAAACTCCTCTTGGTTCCCCGTGAAAGTCGGGCTCTTCACCGATTGGCTGGTCCGAGGTTAGCCAGAGGGTTGGCGCCTCCAGCAAAGTCTATTCTTTTGTGTGACTAGAGAAAGCTTTGGGGGCATCTGATATACTTTTCAGTTATGATACTCCGAAAATTACCAAGTGTCCAGCAAGTAGTCACACTGTAACACAAGTGGCCACTCAGCCCCACTACAATGCAGATGAGGAAACAAACTTCTGTCTCTGGGCTATGTTTTACTCATATTAGAAAAAGCACATGGAAGTGGCTTCTCCTCCCCCAGGTACTGGGGTCACAAGTCCGATTACTGTGTAGGTTTCACATACACAGAGAGAGAGAGAGAGAGAGAAATAATCATAGGGGAAATATCAGAGGGAGCATTTGTTTTAGGCAGTAGTTTGAAAAAGCTGAGAAAAGAGGGAAAAAAACCTCACGTAGCGGGGTGGTGGTGGTGCAAGCCTTTAATCCCAGCACTCCGGAGGCAGAGGCAGGCGGATCTCTGTGAGTTTGAGACCAGCCTGGTCTACAAGAGCTAGTTCCAGTGCAGGCTCCAAAGCCACAGAGAAACCCTGTCTCGAAAAACCAAAAAAAAAAAAAAAAACCTTCAAGTAATTGAGACTTTTAAATAGATATGAACTTAAAATGGGTGCATGGATTTTAAAATAGTGATGAATTTTAGACAGATGGATGGCATTACCTGGATGCATTTGTTGAAACAGGAGGGCAGATCTTTAGAACAAAAGACACTGCTCACCTTTCTTTTGTTCCTCCAAAAGCTTTTGCATTAGTTGCTTATGGGGTTGTGGTTGTTGACAATGAACGCTTGGTTTTTGTGGCTTGTTTGTTTAAAGTTGACGAAAACCTGACAAGCAACTCAAATGAGGAGGGATTTATTTTGGCTCACAGTCTGAGGAAATGGTCTGTCACTGTGGAGAAGGCACGTTTGGAATTTTTGGTGGTGGAAATATGTATCTGGATCTCCTGGGTCTCCATGGATTAGGAAGCAGAGAAGGCCAGCACTCATACAGCTTTCATGTCTTCCTCTTTTATCTAGCCTCACTCCCAAGCCCATGGAATGCTGCATCTCCCATGCAAGGTGATCCTCGATGGATCAACCCTAGAAGGGCCCTCGTTCACTCTGCGGCCAGAGAGGCATGTCTTCCAGGTGGTTCTAGATCCAGGCAAGTCGACAGTAAAGATTGACAATCACCATTTCACAGGATGGGGGCTCTCACTGTGAGGCTACAAAGCCATAGTTCCCTAGAGTAGGAAACTAATTGTGAGGTAGGATTGTTTTAGAGTGTTTGAGTAGTAACAGACCTTATGCAAACATCAGTGTAGCGGGTGTTCACACCGCCCATGACCTTGGCTATTTGGGGCAACAGGCTCTCATGGTTTCACATATTTCCACCTACACACCAGTCTCTGCCCGCTCTGGATAGAAGGCTGCTGACACCTGCCTGAATTCGAGTGCTGGTTCACTTTCCATAGGCCTTCTCAGACTTTCTGCCTTGGCTCCCCTCTGCTGAACCCACAGAATTTGCATTTTGCTATTTTCCATCAGTCCTACCAGGGAACCTGGCTCCAGATGTGGAGGCTGCAAATGCAGAAACGTCTGCACATAGAAAACCACAAAAATTTCAACGGGCTCCATCCCAGGCGCAAGGTACCTCCTAGGGTTCTGTGGTCTCTTCTGGGAGGAAGACCTAAAGTAAAAAGCCATTGTCCACCTCCATTATTTGGGATTATTTAATAACTATTCTTAATGAAAGAAAACTCGTACTAAAACCTCTTGAGATATATATATATATATATATAAATAAATCTGGGATATTTCCTCCCCCATATTTTCACTGAATGTAGTTCAAACAGCCATTTGATGAAGTTGCATTTCTCAGATTCTTTGCTGCTTTCATCCAGTCACCTCCATAAAGGATAATATGAGCTGCCTCTACACACCAGGTTTTAGGAATGCCCACACGTATTCCAGCCTCAGATTAGAGATGCCTTTCCCCAAACCACACAGCTGGGAAGGAAAACAGGCAGAGATATGTGCCTGACTCTGGCTCCAAACCTGACTCTGACTCTTCTTCCACTTTAACCAGGAACCGTATCTCATGCACTGAAGGCCAAAACCTAAATCCAGAGGGATTTGGGAGTGGCCAGAGGAAAGGGGAAGGTAGTCTTCAGGACTCCTTCCCAACAGTGTCTGTGTTATCAAAGGATCCCAGATCCTTTACTATAGTCCATTCGGTCTCTCTAATAAACACAGACCACCTCTTGTGTTGGGCCCAGTTATAAGCACTGTGTATCAGAAGACAAAACAGAAAAAACAACCCTTTATCTTCAGAACTGACAATAAGGGATGCAGGAAGAAAAGAGGAACAGGAGGAGGCAATTAATATAATTTTCAAAACAATCAGTAACAACCACTATAAGTGGGGGAGGGAGGACATAACATGATGATAATACAATGGCCAAATGTAGACTCTCTGGATAGGTGACTTTTGAGCCAACTTGAAGAAACAGGCTTGCTTTTTCATCAAGGTATATCTTGAAGAAGAGTGGTCCACCTGGGGAGAAGAGCTGGCTCAAAGTCCCTACGCTACATCCAAGGTACAGTACTGAGCCTAGTGTGAGCAGAAACAACAGTGGTCACAAGTGTTAGCAGACAGTTTCTCTAACAAGAAGGCCAGACGTTAGGGGCTGTGGTGTATACATTAGTCTTTTGAAGGATCAGTCCTGTGGTGATTTTCCCAGCACCTGCTAGGACCTCAAAGTCTTTCATCCACTGTTTTCAGGATTCAAAAGAAAAAACAAAGGGAATGTAATCAATGCGACATCTTATCAAGCTATTCTCATGTCCACCACAATACCTGCATCCAAGTCCATTTTCGAGGAAGCAGTGGTTAGGAACGAGAAAAGTCTCATGCCATCTGCAGCTGCAAGCATCTGCATGCTTCTTTCTCCGCAGAACTGTGTCTCTTGTGCTTTCCTGTCTATTCCAGGCAGCATCAGATGTCTCAGACATCTGACCTTCAGGGAGACCTTAGGGCTTCTGTATGGTTCCTAAGACCATCCTCTCCATGTAGCCCTGTCTGGGTAATTTTATTCCTTGGATCTGAACTTTGTCTGTTGTCCTGGTACCTCAGATCCTCTAGGAATTAGATGTTGCCTTGATGATGATGCCTTGTTCAGCAGTACCCTAAGCCCCTTGCAACATTCCTTGAGAGCCAGAATGACCTGTCCACCTATGGTTACCAGTCATTCTCTAGGACTTGGATTCCCTCTCAAGGCATGGAGAATCTTCCAAACTGTTCCTGGTTTGCTGGGCTGGCCCTTCTACAGTATAGCTTAACTTACTCCATATCACCTTATTCGCATTGAATTTCTATCCATGATGTTTCCCCTGGAAACCTACGGCAAAGATTCAGGGAGAGATACGAAGAGCAGCAGATGAGGAGGTGCTTGTCCACACTGATGCTGTCTAGAGTCTTCCTGAGAACGGGAGGGCCATGGCCCAAGGTGGATCTGAGCCACATGGCTGGTCTAAGGAGTCCTGGTGCGGTTGGTAAATAGACCTGAAATGCGGCGAGCCCCGACCAGCGGGAAGAAAGCCACCGACACAGGATCCTTCTCCGATCACGGTTTATTGAAGCGCTGCTTGGTTGAGGGAGAGCTGGAGGTGAGGGGCCCCGAGTGCGGTAGGCTGCCGGCTTATATACAGGAGGTGTAGGCGTGCCCTGTGCGTGGTACACTAGGCAGACGGGGATTGGTGCATTGCTGTTGCTGGGCAGATCGGGCAAGAACAAGAGCGCTGACAAGCCGTTAACCGCCAGACTGAGACAGAACTCGGCGCCATCTTGTAATGGCGAATGCTTTAAAGACAGCTGTTACGTGTCTACCGCCACACTGAAATGCAATATATTATCTCTACTCCTGACAGAGAATGCTTCAAATATCCCTACAGAAGCTAATATATAGAATAGTTTTCTTTTTAATACCAAATTCACGCATGTTTATTATTTTTAAAATTCAAATAATTCTGAGTCTTGTAAGTAGGAGATAGATGCTCCCTCACTTTTCTCTCCTCCTGACCCACTCTTTCCTCCTGCCCAGCCTCCTGACAGCAGGTCACCCACTCTTACAGTTTGCTAGATACAGTTTTTCTCTCTTTTTCCTTTTCAAGATCGTAGTACAATTACAACATTTGTCCCTTCTCTTTCTTCCCTCCCATAAACTCCTTCCCACTCCTTCACATTCTTGGTCTACTCCCTCACTAATTGTATTGTTATGAATAAATGTATATATGTATATGCATTTATAGCATTCCTAAATATAATCTCTTCAGTTAACAGCTATTTTCCCTATGAATATACAAATTCATTTAACGTCTACTGTGTACACTGCTCTGCAACTTGTTTTTGGTTTTGAAATTGAACAGTGCAACACAGCCCCACATTATGGGAACACTGACACCTACAACCATCTCACTGTTTCTTGACAACTGATTTGATTGCATGAACATGTTCCGTTCCTAATTAATTTAATCATGATCCTATTGAATACACAGGGTCGTCTCATTTTTAAGCTATTACAATCGTGTGATTAATACTCAGATACATGCATCTTTGAATATAAGTATAACTAAACAGAACAAATTCCAGGATGCAAGCTTTCAGGATAGCCACTGTGAAAGTGTCCTCACAAACTTCTATTTACTGGTCAATTAAGAGGTTCATTTTGTAAATCTTTTCACAAATTATGTTGTCCAAGAGAAGGAGACAGAGTCGCCACTAGGAGTTAATGTCATTAATCAATTCACAGCTGAAGCAAATCAAGTCTTGAGCAGGTTATTGGGTGATGAGCGAATTGTAGCTAACTCGAGGCTGGAGAGTGATCCCAGATGACACACAAGCCTTCATTGCTTCTAGTGACTTCAGGACAACCCCTTTTTAGGAATGCTGGTTTAGCTGAGGAAAGGAAGACCCTCTGCTGTAGAAGAGCTGTGTTGGACTGTGTAGCATGGCTGTGTAAATCTCAGCGGCCTGAGTACATGCTACCAGTATCCCCTGTATCATTCACTCTTTCCTGTGTGCTGTAGTGGTGGCATAGCCACATGTCGCTGAATCCTGTTTGTTTAGACAGGTACTGACTTCATTGCTACACTCCCATGAGAGAATGTAGCTAATACGTGGAACATTCACACAGCCATGCTCATTTTCTTTGAGAGCTGAACATTTGTGTACAAGTCAACTCTTTCTCACAATTTTCTACTTTTATAAAGATATTTCATGTGACAAAGATAGGATGCCAGACTTTACTTTTAATATTTTAGCAAGAAAAGCTGGGCAGTGGTGGTTCATGCCTTTAGTTCCAGTACTCGGGAGGCAGAGGCAGGTGGATCTCTGTGAGTTCAAGGTCAGCTTGGTCTACAAAGTGAGTTTCAGGAAAGCTAGGTCTGTTAGACAGAGAAATCTTGTCTAGAAATACAAAAAGCAACAACAACAAAAATACCTTAGTAAAAAGTGAAAGAAAGATGTCGGATAGGTTATTTTTTTTTTCATTAATTCCAATTGGATTTTTTAAGAAGTGAATAGGAGTGGTCATTCCAGAATCTACCACCAGAGGGCAGTGATGCAAAATCTAATTGTCTCACAATACAACTGACTTTTTAAGTTATTGAAATGCTCCTTCTTGATAAATGACCTCCCTTCCGCTACTTGAGCAAAACTTTGAGCACAAACATGTCACATTAGAATTAACTAGAAGCATAAAGTATGTTACATACAATCATGATATAGATGTTTATTTCTAGATTAGACTATGTAATGTTTTCTTATTAAAAATAGCCATGTATAAGTCAGACCTTGTGGTGCAAACCACTAAAAACAGCACCCCGAAGACTCCAGCAGGCAGATCTCTGTGAGTTCAAAACTTTACTGGCCTACATAGTGAGTTTCAGGACAGTCAGGGCTAAGAGACCCTGTCTCAAATATATATATGGAAATATATATTTTATATAATATACATTATATATATACTATATGTGGAAAATATATATATCTATATGAACCCAGAGTATTTGCAGAATTACATACCTTAATCTCTTGAACTCATTTCTCTGGATTTTCTAGTTCCCACCATTTTTATCACCCCTCTGGGTCTGACTTTTAATAAACTTCAGCTAGGCTATACTGTAAACAGGGTGTCTGGACAAGACCTGGCTTCCAACCTCAGCTTCTTTTTCTTTTTCTTTAACTTTCTTTTTATTTATTCTCTGTGTCCTTCACAGCGTGCATCTTAATCCCATCATTTCCCATTCCTCTGTATCTGCCCTCTACCTTTGCAGCCTCCTCTACCCCCAGAGAAAATTTAAGAGAAAAAAAATAAAAGAAAACAGGGGGGAGGGGGGTGTCTTCATGGAAGCTGAAGTGTGACACAATGAGCCAATGAGTCACGCTGGAAACCCTTTTGTTCATGTATCTTTACCTGCAAGTGTTCATTGCAGAGAGTCATTAGTCTGTTTCGAGCCTTGATTTCTGCTACACTATCGATGCTGGGCCCTCACTAGGACTCCTCTCGGACATCCTGCTGTTGCCCTGTGTTGTAGAGATCCTGAAGCTTTGGGTCTGCAGGACTGGTCCTTCATGTGCTCTGGCAGATCACAGATGACGGGGATATTGGGATGGGCCAACCCAGACAACCCTGGTCTTGGTGCTTTCCCTTGTCCTCACCACCAGGGCCTGCTCTCCTGTATTGCCTTGGTTTCTTCAGACTTCTAAGACTTGTGAGCTTCCAGGAATTATCCAGGCCTTCAGGACCAGATTAGGACTGCCAAGACACCCATTTTTGTGAACTTAAGAACCCCCTGGGTCTCAGTTTCTCCAGGGAGAAGACAGCAGTGTTGGACTATCCTGCCCATGTTGAGCAAGCCCTCCTAACCGACCTCCAGCTAGTGAGACTTCTGTTGGGCCTGTTCCTCTAGAGCAGCCTGATGGCTGCAGCTCCCAAAAACTGCATGGCAAAACTGAGGACTGCACAGACAAAGCAGTTTCTAGGGGGAGATGAAATGCAATTTGCTTTGAAAGATCAAAAGAACCTTATAAAGCAAAGCATTGTCACCATCGTTATTACTGTCAACCCCACTATGATTAGATGCAGCAGAGGTTTGCCAGGTTGCACGGTAGTGATACAAGCAGGCTGTAATCCAGTCTACAAGAAAGAAAGAAAGAGAGAGGGGGTGGGGAAAGGAGGGAGAGAGGGAGGAAGGAAGGAAGGAAAGAAGGAAGGAAGGAAGGAAGGAAGGAAGGAAGGAAGGAAGGAAGGAAGGAAGGAAGGAAGGAAGGAAAAAATATGAAAAGAAAAAAGATAAACAAACAGGAAAAAAAAGGTAGCCAAGTTGAGAAGCAGGCACTTCAGAGAGTCTGAGCTGGGACAAGGACTAGAAAAGAACACTGAAACGCATTCACAGGTGTGCTGGCCCCAGACTTAGAAGGAAGCCACACATGGGCAGGCAGTGAGCCACAGTGCAGCAGGAACAGACTCTGCTACCAACAGAACATTTCAGAAGGGAGACACATAGCCCAGAAAGCACCCCTGGGAAGTATGAAGCCCAAGTGGTGTTAGCCCTGGAACCAAAGAGAAAGAAGGTTTCTGTTTGCTTCTGATCTCGATGCCATCCCTGTGCTGGCCCCATCACAGCTCCCTGTAATCAGGGATTGTCTGTGTATTTCTAGGACCAGTAGCCTGCGCAGTAACACTCCACAGCCTGACAACGAAAAAGCTCCCCCGCTTCCCTCCACTAGCACAGGAAGAGGCCTTGCCAGCAACTGTCCTAAAGCATCAATGTCAAATGCTCCGGGCAGCAGCAGCCCCAGAGTCCTGGGCCGGTGTTTCTTGTTGCACGGGCAGTGGGAAGCAGAGGCCTGCTGCTGATCCAGCAGGCCAGACAGAAGCTAATTACAGCAACCTGAACCTGCCGTGACTAACATGCTTATTTAATTTCAAATGTTTGTTTGTTGACCTACAGAAATCAAATATAGTGGCCTCATGGGCCAGGCCTCTACTGGGGCCCTGGGAGTGATGTCTGTGTGCAGAGCAATTACCCAGGCCTGAGTCTAGGCCGGGGTTGGGTTGCGTGGCAATACCTGGAACGGAATCTACTTGGAAAGATGTCAATTCTGTGGGGAATGTGGTTCAACTTGGGCATGACATGAAAAGCAGAAAGCAGGAAGCAGGCCACGGGAAGGCCATGGCCAGCGACGTCTCTCCAGCGTGGTTAGTTTGTGGTAATAATGTTCACTTCCTTCACCAAGAGCCTACTCTGTTTCAAGTCTGCTCTGCACATTATCACATCTATTCCACCTGGCTTTGCAGGCAAGTAAGTTTGGGTTTGTTTGGCTTGTGTTTTGTTTCCAATTTCAAGTTAAAAATAAAAATGCAAGCCTGTAAACATTTAAATAACAGGCTTATGGTCGTACTGTAATAATAACACAGGTTCAGTGTCTCTGCCTCAAAAATCCAAGCTCTGAAAAGCACCCAAAATTGAAACTTTTTGAGCCCTGACATGTTACCACAGCTGGAAAATTCCACACCTGATTTCACGCGATCACTGTAAAAATGTAGGCGCATTAAAAGTGTTCTGCAAAATGTCCGAGCTATGCAGACATTGTTTATAGAAAACATAACAGAATTTTATATTTAGACTTCAGTCTTGTCCCCAGGATATTTCATCACGCATGTGAAAATACCCCCAGCCACCACTTTTTAATATGAAATAATTTTGATCCCACATATTTTGAGTGACGAACCCTCAATCTGCAGTTGTGGGAAACAAATGCACATCCCATAGATTCTAACTGAGCTCTTACTACAGAATCATTTAGTTTTACGTCGGTTCATGCTAACTCTATGAGGTGAGGGTTGTCTAGATGAGGGGACTGAAGCTCAGGGATACTAAGTCATCTAAGGATGGGAGATTCCTGCAGCCAGGCCTGGAATCACTGTGTAAAGCTGGCTCTGTGGACCAGATCTTATGAAATCACACAATGTCAAACCAAGATGCAAACCTAGCCTGTCTGGCATCAAATCCGGTATTCCTCTCCAGCTCAAGGTTATTCACTTCTCCAAATGCTCCTGTCGTCGGAGAGGCAGCAAGAGCTTTTGAGGCCACAGCACATCAGAGGAGGCTGCTCTAATCCAGGGGCTATCCCGAGCAAACTTTGAACAGAGCTAGAAGGAAACAGGCATGAGAGAGTCAGGGCTAAGGCTAGCCCTGGAGAACATCACTGACACCAACCAAGCATCCTGGTGCCCCGGTGAGAGTCAAACCAAGCCCAAGAGCCTGGAGCAGCCTTCGGTTATTAAGAATGATGTTAATGACCACTGATGTTTGCAGTCTGGCACAAGACACTGTTCAAAGCCCCGACACATCTTTTCTGTCTGATGTTCCCACTTTATGTACAAGACAACTAAGGCTCAGAGAACATCTAGAAACCCTGACAAAGGTACTCGAAGATGAAGGAGCAGCGTCTGACACTGGAGCAGATCTCACCCTAGAGCCCCAAACCAGATGCTGCCCCTAAACAACATGCCAGGGTGAAGGGAAACACACTTAAAGCCCAGTTCATTAGGCATTTATCCACCTGCAAAATGAACACATTCATTTTTTCCTTATAATAGGTGTAATAAGAGAGTTCCTTTTTTATTTTTTTATTTTATTTTATTTTTCGAGACAGGGTTTCTCTGTAGCTTTGGAGCCTATCCTGGAACTAGCTCTTGTAGACCACGCTGGTCTCGAACTCACAAAGATCCGCCTGCCTCTGCCTCCCGAGTGATGGGATTAAAGGTGTGCACCACCACCGCCCAGCCAAGAGTTCCTTTTTAAAGAGGTTAAAGAGATGGGACTGGAGAGATGGCTCAGAGGTTAAGAGGACCTGGGTTCAATTCCCAGCACCCACAACTGTCTATAACTCCAGTTTCAGGGTATCCAACACCCTCACACAGACATACAGACATAATATGCAGGCAAAACACCAATTCACATAAAAAAAAAAACAAGACTAGAGAGCCAGAAAAGGTGACACAGGTTTTTGATCCCAGCACTTGGGAGACAGAGGCAAGAGAATCTCTGTGAGTCTGTGAGCCTGAGACCAGCTTGGTCTACATATGGACTCTGTCTTTAAAAGAAAAAAGTGTATAAATTTTTCTAAGCTGTTAACTAAATAAATAGCAAACCTTTTTTTAAAAGACACAGTTTTTGCTGTTTATTATAATCAATTTAACCCACAAAATGTAAAATGGAAATAAGAATTTTACACACACACACACGAATATATGCATGCACACTTCTTCACCCACCTATCATTAAAAGAAGATTCTCTCTGTGAGGAAGTGTGCAGGTGTATTTCCTGAATGGATGAAATTCCAAGGCACACGTCACACATTCTGACAATGATGCTCTCTACAACCCACCTTTGCCCTCCCCCAGTATTGTGGAACTCCTGAAGGGATCCCCACAGGCTTCACAGTGCCAGAAACGGATCTTGACTCACCAGGTGTTTTCTCAGCGCTAATCACAAGTCACAGGGCAATTTAGAAGTGGTACTGGGGGTCTTCATCACCACAGAAAAATGGGTCTTGATCTTGGTCTTCTTGTCAGCAGTCTCAAGCCCAATAGGAAAAAAAAAATTCATGTGGCTCCGACAGCTTTGAACATTTAACCCACACTTGTTTAGATCAGAATTACAATTTAAAGAGAAAACAAGACTAGAAATATTTCTCCACAAACAGCCACTTCGGAATGTGTCTACGTAGCTAGCTTCTTGCTATGGATAAAATGGATGTGGACTAAAGTGCATATATTTAGCCATTTTGTGTGATGGGTTTATTACTCCATACACTGCTAAGCCTCCAGAGACTGGCATTTAATTAAATGCAGAGAAGTATTCATGGATAGATTTCCAATTTACCGTTTCTATGCCAAGAGTCTCAGAGGTCTCATTTCCGTTTAGAAAATTCTACTGCCACAAAAAGAAGGATTAATGAAATTAAATGGCTTCTATCTTCCTTAAGACTGAAACCTACTCCTACATGAACTCTGGGTTTGGGGCACAGGTCAAAAGTGCACCCTGTCTACAGGGAAAGTGTCTTCCTCCACAGCCCTGCACACACACACACACACACACACACACGCACGCACGCACGCACACACACGCACGCACACGCACACACACACATACACACACGCACACACACGCACGCGCGCACACACACATACACACACAAGTGTGCACGCACACACACGCACGACGCACACACACACACGCACGCACACACACAATTTGAAAGTTCCACACAGAGTTATTGCAGGGCTGTCGGAACCACAGCGTTTGGACCACACATCTCCATCCTCTCTGCACAGAGTCTTCTATTGATAGACAAGGCCCACGTTCAGATCTGGAAAAAGCATCCAGTTCTGCCATGGAGGGCTATGACAGCATTGTCAGCTCCAGGAGACAGTTTCAACTTCTGGTCCTCCTGCAAACTTCTTTTTTTTTTTTTCTAAAAAGGTCAAAAAGAGTGTCTAGGTTCAAGGACACAGTGTTAAACAACTTAAAACAACAGAGACCAGGGCTCCATCTTGCCACATCCATGCTGGTCCCAACAGTCTCCCTCTTAGTCTGAGATACTAAAGTCTTAGGTTTTCGTTTGTTTGTTTGTTTGTTTGTGAGGTGTTTTTGTTTTGTTTTGAGACAGGGTCTCACTATGTAGCTCCTGGCTGGCCTGGAACTTCTTAAGTTGACCAGACTGGTCTTAGACTCATAGAGATCCTCCTTCCTCTGCCTTCTGAGTGTGAACATACTGTTCTGAAAGGCTTAGTTTTTTTGAAAAGTCATCTGAAATCAAACAAATTTGTTCATTCATCATTTTGTCAACCAGAGTGCTTTGTGTAGCCAGTCAGCTTGCCTACAAACATCGAGTTATCATTTCAGATGATCATCTTTGGGTCTTCTGATCCTGTTGCCTCACCAAGTGGCCTCAATATCACATGACTCCTGTTTTGGGGGTCATCCTACCTGTACCCCACCTCTGACTCCCACTGTCTTTCCTCAGATGAAGACTTTATCACTTCTTGTCTGGTCTACCATCATCCCCCCACAACGATGTTCTCCCCAACACACAGAGAGCTTTGCATGCTGCCATGAGGCTCTCCCTGAAGGACAGATTCTTCCATTCAGAAGATTGCAGAAACCCGTGTCTGCCCTCGGCACCCCTTGATTGGACATAGAATCCCAAGCCCCAAATGGTGACTGCCATCTGCTTCTCCAAAGTCATCCTCCAGTGCACTCATGCACCTCCCTCTGCTTTCCGACATCTCAGGCCCGAGTCCGGAGGTGCCAAACCACCTTGCTGACTCAGCCTGTCAGAATCCTACTCCCATCTGTTCAGACACTGCCTCCTTCCTGAAGGTGATTCTGACCCCAGCCTAACCATCCCCTCCAACAAACATACCCCCGTAGGCATAAGCTGATGTTTTAAATGTCCACATTGCCCTTGACGCCTTCCACAAGATGCTACTTCTTGCCTGGTCATGAACTAGCTATGAATTTGCCCTGAGTACAAGCATCTTACTGGATCACATTCAAAGCATATTCTTATAACATTTAGGACAGTGCCCTGAGTATTCATACATGTGAGTGTAACTATGTGGGTAAACAAAATGCATTTGTTCTGCTTTTGATAAAATGTGGAAGGTTTTTAAATTCTCATTTTTGTTAAGAAAAGATTAAGACAAAGCAATATGCCAAATGGTTAATAATACCTGATAATATCTCAAGTAAAATCCTTAATCAGATGAGCCACCTTGTTCATAAATGAGTCAGAATTGGCAGATTTGACATTTCTAATGTATAACATTGTCAGTGGGAGTGTTGCCATTTAGTATAGCCCACCCCTCTGAAGCCAGGGTTGGAGTCTCCATTCTCAATCCTTTGTCCTTTTCCTCTGGGATGTTTCTTTATGGGCCTTTTCTTTTCCCTTCTAAATGCAAGTTGGGACTGAATTTTTGACACTTACAAATCCATCACTTTAAAAAGAGAGGACAAAAGTAATAAGCAGGCCCAGATTTGTGTTTAGTACCCCCAAAATATGCAATTTCTCCATTTTAGTCTGATCCAGCCAAATGGCCAGTCCAATGTGCAACATATGTCCAGCCAACTGGTTGGAGTCCATGCATTTAGTTCCTTCTGTAGATTAATGAGATTATGGCATTGTTAAAAAGAAGCAGAAAAATGCAAATTTGACATCTACTATGATATACTTTACAGTTTGGGGGCTTTCTGCATTTTAAGACATTTTTAATTACTTTGTTATGCTGTGCCAATGAGGACCATATGCCCATTCTTGTCCCTCTATGGCTGTCTTCACAGTCACCTGCGCATTCCCAGACTATGCATATGACGGAGACCTTGCTTACCGTAGCCTCTGTTAGAAGAAGAAAGCAGCCTTCTCCTCTCTCTGTGCAGGAGCCCTTTGGCTGGAGTTGTTTCTGAAGCAAAAACCTTATGTGTTGGAAACTAAAATATGAACTGACCACAAAAAGACTACTTTGAAATAGCCACAGTTTGACTGCTTCTAAAAAGAAATCCACAAAGCAAGACTCAGCACCAGGACCTTCGCCTGTGACTTAGGACAAACTGAAATGTTACCCACAGCACAGTGCGCGCCATCTACATTTAAAATATTCTCAGTGGTTCTGCAATGTGTGCTGAGCTGTGTGCTGCTGCTCTGCCCTGAAAGGTGTTGGGGATGACTGATGTGACATGTGCTAACACGCAGGATATTATTCTGTCCTCTGCGAAAGCGCTGAGCAACCCCTAAACTTAGCGCTGCAGCGGCGGCAAAGCTGTGCCTTCCTGCTTTGATCCTGCAGAGAGCCTTGTCTCATTGTGGTCTGTTCTTGTGGCGGCAGGTTTAACGATGCTCGGGATAAAGGGCAGCATACCTTATCCCTCCCAAGCTTTTCCTGAGCATCTATCTGGAACCAACAGCTAGACTCTCAAAAAGGAAAAATAAGCTGAGGACCCAGCTCAGTGGGTGAAGAGATGGCCCAGCGACTTTGACATCCTGAGTTTGGATCTCCAGCACTTGTGTGGAAGCCATGCATCTGTAATCCTAGCACTAGGAGCGGGAGACAGGCTGTGCCCCGAAGCTCACTGGCCAATCGACCTAGACCAATCGATGAGTTCCACTGTCAGTGTGAGACCCTGTCTCAAAAACTAAGGTGGAGAGCAGTTGAGGAAGGACACCTGATGTCAACCTCTAACCTCCACAGACTTATTCATACAGTGCAGTACTGTACAAACCCACAGAAAGGACAGAAAGGGAAGGAGGGAGGGAGGGAAGGAGGGAGGGAGGAAAGGAAGGGAGGGAGGAAGGAAGGAAGAAAGGAAGGAAGAAAGAAAGGAAGGAAGAACACTCATGCTAAATAAAAAATGGCAGTAGCATGACTTTTATGAGGCACCTACTAAAAACATTAATTAACCCCTCCACTGTGAGACCAGTACTATTACTGGCAACTCTTTCTTACAGAGAAGAACGTGGAGGTACAGGAATGCTTAGCGGCCTGCCCCAGATCACCCAGCTGGACACTGTCAGAGCTACCCTTTGAACTAAGGGAGTCTGAGACAGACTGTGCCTTTCTCTGCTATACAGTGTGAAAAGAAAACTATGGGCAAAAGCAGCCATTCCGCTGAAAATATAAAGAGAATAAGTTTCATCATGACTTCTTTTGAGCGATTATTGAAGACATTTGTTTACTACAAAGACATTTGAGCATTTTAAGATTCCAAAATATAAAGTAATGGAGCATTCATTCAGTTATGTATTGTGTTGCTAGCAACCATTCAGCAAGGTGGTATACAGGAAAATAGTGTAGAACAAACCCACGCATATGCACCCCATACCACCCAGCAAGGGAGCCAGGCAGTGTTGATGCACGCCTTTAAACCCAGCACTCAGGAGGCAGAAGCAGGCGGATTTCTGTGAGTTCAAGGCCAGCCTGGTCTACAAGAGCTAGATCCAGGTCAGGCTCCAATGCTACAGATAGACCCTATCTTGAAAAATCAAAAATGAAGAAGAAGGAGAAGGAGAAGAAGAAAACGACGACAATGACACAGGGAAGAGAAGGTAACACTTCTCTTAGTCACCCGGTACCTGCACCTGATCCTTCTACTTTTGCCTGCCTGGTTTCTGGAAGGCAAAGAAGGTTCCCATGTGTCATGGAGCAGGCAGTCCCTGCACAGCGGCAGGCCTGGCACAGACTTAAAAGAGACGAAGTCAACCCTGGGAGAAATGGGAGCAGTGACCCCAGGACTGGAGATCTATTGCAGGTTGGCTCCGGAGGACAAGCACCTCCCATTCCCAGGCAAGGGGAAGAGGAGGAACAGGCTTTCTTCCTCCCTGGCCCTGATGCAGCCCCAGGAGATCCCAAAAGGCAAAGTTTCAAGGAGGTAAGGGAGGAACTGCCACTTTTCTTCTTCTTCTTGCCCACAGGATGTTTCCTGATGTGGTGGGCGCAGGTGAGCCTCGGTGTCGGACTGAACATGGCCACAAATTCCAATTCTCCTCTTTCCGCTCATGGATAAGACACTACACCTGCTTGGGCTTTGTTCACGCCGGTTTCCGTGGTCTTTCCCGGCAACCTCAACCCCAGATTTGAGTTCTGTAGGACAGCCCATAGGACCTACCCCGTTACCTTCCCCTCTGCATTTCTCCTTCAAAAGCTCTGTTCCAGACAGAACTAATTCTTACAGAGTATATCAGTTCTCACTTTCGGCCCTTTGCGCTTTCTGTCCTTTCTGCCTGGAGTACATTTCTTTCTCCTCCCTTTTGATTTAACCCATTGACCTCCTACTCAACCTTCGGGTTCCAGGTAACATCACTTGCTGTGAGGAGCCTCCCTGATTATCTCCAGTGTGCTCCCAGGAACCATGTGTTACTCTCGGGGAGTAATTATAACCTTACATCTTACTGCAGCACTGAGAACCAACCCTGGTGTCGTGTGTTTGTTCCTCAGTCCATCACTGCACAGCAAGCGTCTCCTGGGCATGGCTGTATTTTCCAATGAGCACTGGCAGTAGGCTGTTACATCTTCCTTGACTCTTGTGTTTTGCTTTCCAGCTCGATGGTCAGCCTCATGAGGGCAAAATTTCTGTGCCTTGTGGTCCTTGTACCCCAGCCTAGTGTCTAGCAGATACAATGAATCAAATAAACATGGATGAGCATCTCTGCACCTCAGTTTCCCCTTCTACAAAACTGAGGGGACAATATTCACATCAAGAAGTGTGTGTGTGTATGTGTGTGTGTGTGTGTGTGTGTGCACACGTACTAAATGAGATAGCATCACAAAACACCTGACATGAGAGAAAAATCAATAAACAGAGTGGTACTGTGAGATCAACCTGTGCTTTTCACCATTTTGTAAATTCTAAGGAAGACTTGTGCTCCTCGGGCTGCCTACACCTCATTGTAGAAGAAATGCCACTGTCTCCCTACTTACAGTACTTCGGGTGAGTATGTGTTCCCAGGCCTTTACTAGCCAATCAGTCAATAACTGCATCTTAATCATTAATCATAGGCTAGATATTCAAATACACTATTCACACACCTCTTGATATCCAAAATAATGAAATCTAGCTGGGCGTAGTGACACATACCTACTATCCCTGTATTTGGGAAGCAGAGAAGTAGGAGGATTGTTCCAAGTATGAGACCAGTCTGGTCTTTTTCTGAAGCAGCCAGGGCTTCAGGGTGAAACCCTGTCTCAAATATGAATAAATAAAATCTCGTATACAACCATAGCCATTTTCAATAGTAGTTAATTCACAGTTCTCTCTCTCCCCCTCCCCCCTCTTTCACAGAGAGAGAGGAGGGAGGAAGGGAGAGGAGATGGGGGAGGGAAAGAGTTAGAGAGTCTCTGGGAAACACTAAAACATTTTTAAAGGACAAAGGGTTAGTCAGCTAATCTATTCAGCCACTGAGGGATACCTGGTGCCAGCTAGAAGTGAATCAGAGACAAAGACAGATGAGACACGAGATGTGTCTTTGGGGAAGTCCCCATCTATTGATAGGACTGGGCACAAGAACAATCATTCCTCAAGTGGAAGAGATAAAAACTCGGGGTAGTACCACAGCCACCCAGAAGAGGGAGTTAGAGAACAAGCTAGTCAGAAATGGCTTTTACCAGTAAGCTCTTTCCAAGGAGTCCCTTTCCCTGCTCTCACTCTGTCCTCTGAGGAGATGGGGAGCAGTTCATCAGCGTCCCTGTTGTAATCACTGCCTCACTACAACACAAAGGCCAGCTCTACTGAACAAAGAAGTCTCTGAGGGCATGGTTCTCATCTGAATATCTTGCTGTCACCAAAGTCTGCAAGGCAGGGCTTGGAAACTGTCCAGCTTTGCTGACAGGATTCCTAAGCACTGGTCATTCTATTCCGCTCTCGTGGGTGGCCGTGTGACTGCGTCACTGTGTCTTTTCCTGCACAGGCTCCTTTAAGTGCTGACTTGGCCTTCGCCTCTCATACTTAGTTTTGTATCCTGAAAAACAAGACCCAGATGAGATTCGAAGAGAAGAAGCACAAGTTAATTGAGTGCAACAAAGTGTCCAGTCGGAAGCAGCCCACCTCTTTCTGTTCCAAGCATGGCTTCAGAGGAAAGCACATGGAGCAATCTCTTGCCAGAGCCAGCCTTAGAACAGGTGGCTTGGCAGTCAACTAACAGCTGTAAGCCTCCCGTTCAAAAGGCTTCTCTAACTAACACCTTCTCCCATGAGCCATCTTTGGACACCACGGTCTCCTAAGATAAAGAACACTATTCTTCCATTCACCGAAAACAAGATGTCTGAAAACAATTAAAGACAACCCAGACCATTCTAGACACTGAGGGCCACAGACCTGGCAAAATATGTCTTAGGACAAATGAGTACTTTGGAGTGCCCTCAGCTCCCATGGGTGGGAGCCCAAAGGCACAGCTTCCTGGAGAAGCGCATTGATTTTCCAGGACTACCGCAACAAAGTACCACAAACGGAGTGGCTTCAACAACCGAATTTTTCTCATCACCCTGGAGTCTTAGTTTCATACAGATGTTCCTCTGTGTGTATCTTTGTCCTAATCCCTGCTGACAAGAACACAAGGCATAGTGGATGGGGGCTCACCTCATTTGACCTCTAGTTACTTCCTCAGAGACCCTATTTCTAAGTACAGCAATATTCTAAGGCAGTAGGGGATAAGATTTCAACATTCAAACTGGGGAAAGACAGAATTCAGCTCAGAACAAGGAGTGGGAGGGAACGTGAATTGAGAAACGGAGGGGCTCCATCAGGAATCCACCGTTGTAGGCAATAAAGTGTGCTTGTTCATAAAAGGATGGGAATGGTGGTGGTGAAGGACTGTAGCCACCACAGCCCTGCTGACGGCTTTCCGTCCTAACTATGCAGCGTGACCTTCCCCTCACATTCCACCTCCACATTCCCAGTAGCCTGCTGGACACATGCCACCTGGACAACCTGCCAACACGGTGCACAAACAGGAAAATACAAGCTGGGCTCATGTCTTATTTCTATTATTGCTATCACCAACCTTCCAGGAATTTGAAATCCTCCCCCCTCACCATGATCTAAAATATCACCAAGGCACTTCGCTCTTAATTTCTCATGTGTCCAGCATCCATTCCCTCTTTCTCGCCATCACCCCCTCCCCATCAGCCATTATTCTGGGGACCACTGGAGCTATTCCTCAACAGAGTTCCTGCTCCCTTTTCTGTTCATTTCATCTTCCTAAGCATCGCTCTTATGAACCTCCTACCTCTCTGCTCTAAAACTTTCCAGGGCTCCCCACTATGACAGGAAAATGTTTGGACTCTGCAGCCCAGCATCTGAAGCCTTCCACAGCCGGACCCTCGTGTCTGACAACCCACTCTTCCCCAAACATCCCGAGGAAACGTGGACACAAATGAATGGATGCCCTGGCCAAACTCTCCATCCCACGAGATGACACCTAAGTGCCTATTTCCTGCCACCTTGGCGGCATAACAAGGATGCCCTGGTGTCTAACATCTCCTTCTCCATCTCTCTAGATCTAGCCTATCTTCCACAACTGCCCCAGTCATTCCTGACATTTCCTGTTTGTTGGGAATATCTTATATCTACTAAACCAGTTAGCAACTAAGTGTAGCATTTTTTTATGTTTTCACTATTTATTCCTATATGTTATCTTATTTTACATGCACACATGTGAGTACATCTTACTCTGCAAACTCCATGAAAGCAGACACCCCATAATCCTCGTGATACATAATAACAGCCCCAACTTATGAGAGCTTGTTATATACCAGGCACTGTGCTACTTTCCAGCACATTGTTATCTTATTTAATTAAAACAGCAACCTGACAAGGTAGGTACTATCATTAGCCTCTCTTCACAGCTGTGGCCATTGCAGGTTAAAATAGTTAAATGACTTGCCTGAATTAACCTTACCAGTAAGGGGCAGAGCTGGGGGACCTGTAAGTCTCTGCTAGTAGTACCTTTACACTACGCATATGCTTATGAATTAAGGCTGTGCATGCTATCCAAATGAACAGAATGTGTGGCCCCATAGATTTCCATATCCTAATTCTAGGAACCTGTAGATTAAATTGCAAAGAGGCGTTAGGGATGCAAATGACTCTAGGTTTGCTAATCAGGGCACCTTAAAATAGGGAAACGATCCTAAGCTACCTAGATGGGCCCAATGTGATCATATGGGTCCTTAAAAGAGGATGGAGGGGGCAGAAATAGCTCCAGGATGATGCAATGTACAAATTTGAGATGTCATTGCTGATTCTCAAGAAGGAGGAAGGTGCCTGAACTAGAAACCCTAAAAGACTAAGAAATGGATTTGCCCCTGCAGCCTCACCCAATAAGATGGTCTATGTCAAATTTCTAAGCTAAAGCCACCAAACTTGTGGTCTTTTATGACAGCAGCTAACTCAGGGTACAGATCCCCAGTCTGATGAAAACTAGCCCAAGAACTGGCAATGACTGACTTGGTGAAAACCGAGCACACTGTTCTCTTTGGAACCTAAACACCTGCCCCTACCTCCACAGCAGCAGAGATTATGTCACGTCCTGTATAACCTGTTTCCTGGGCTGTGCCATTCCCATCCTGTCCCTATGACTACTCAGAAAACGACTTTACCAAGAATGATATGAAACTCTGAGGGTCACACATCAACAACAAATTTCCTCAGATAAGATTATTAGGACAATCAAAGCATGTATGGTATCCTTTTAAAATTTCATTATGAGTTCTTTTTACTCCAAAGCATTACCCATGGCGCCTGCGCCAGGCCTTAAGTGTGCGTAAGTTTCAAGTGCACACCATGATGTTTGAATTGCAGCTTTTGAGTCAATTCCAAGTATTTTATTCCTAAACTGCCCAAACAGTACCATGGGGTGGGAGAATGCATTTTTCTGAAATGAAGGAAACCTGCTAGGTCAGTATTGTAGTCAGTGATAAGGAGCTGGTAGGTGACAAGTCTCAGCTCCACGCCCCTACTCGCTGAGCCAATACTGACCCAGTGCCTTTGCCTAAGTAACTTTCAGTGTATTTAAGTGTGTGTAGGCTGTAATAGAGCGGCTAGGCTGATGCTGGCATTCACATCCTATTTGCTATTGCTTATCCAACCACCATTGCAGGATGTAGCAAATCACTAAGACCTCTCTGTCCCTTCATTCTTCAATGAATAAAGGACACATTGCTCTCAGCTAGTGTCGGTTTATGTTCCTATAGTCATGAAAACAAGAACAGCTGCTACCCGGCTATTTTTAGTACTTCACATTTGCATAATCATTTACATACAGGTTAGAGCTGTGGTTAAAACATGAACTTTGTAATTAGACCATGTTTCTTACCCTGACTTCATCCCTTGACCTCAGGTATGTGTGTATATATATACCTTAACATTAACATTTCTAGGACCTGGTTTGTTTGCTCGCTCGTAGGTGAAATGGCTTTTGCTGACCTCAGTGCAGCTAAGGCTGGCCTTGAACTCTTGACCTCCCGCTGCGATTACTGGGGTGATTTTATGTGACACCAAGAATCATACCTTAAGTATAGTCCTTGCTGGAGAAGCAGTCTACCAACTGAACTACATGCCCAGCCCCTGGGTCCTTCTTTATAGGCTACAGTGAGGTTTGTGTTCAGACAAGTCCTGGTAATAGAGTCAATAGCACACACAAGCACCGCCTCTTGTGAAGTTACGCGCGAGGCCACTGGAGTCTTTGAGAAAAAAAAAAAAATGAAACAACTTTGCCCAATGTCACATATTTGATGAAGCAGAGCGTTTGGAGCCAGCTCATTTGTATCTGGAAGGCCGTGTTGTTCTTTCCACCCTGCCGGGCTATCTCACGTCCGTCCCCGATTCCTTCGGAGCCACCTGTTCCCACCCTCATCCCACCCACGTGAAGATAAAACAGGACCAAGACTCCCCAGGAACTCCAGAGAAAAAAAGAGAAAACAGAAAAAAAAATGCGCACGCTCCCTGGCTCGCCATCCCCCCCCCCCCGTCCACGGGAGTGGGGGGTAGGGAAAGAAGTGGGGAGCCAATGCTCGGCGGCACTTCCTCGGCTCCGCTGCACCCGTTCGCCGTAGGAGCGGGTCCGAAGTGCGCTGCCAGCCGCCTGCAGGTGCGCATAGCCCCGCAGGACGCGTGCGCAGAGCCCCGCGGGACGCGCCCGCAGTCCCGCCCTCCGGTGCGAGGTGGAATCCCTCCCAGCTGGGCAGGAAAGCAGTTGTTTGCTTCCTGGTGGAACGTTCCACTTGAAACGTTTCCACGAGGGCTGTTCTCGCCTCCGACTCAGGGAAGAACTGTAATTAACACAGCAACAAACGCCCACGACGCTAACTGGCAACGGGAGTGTAACACGAGCCCGCTGCTCCAACCGAATTGGGCCAATTGCTTTCCCTTCTCTGCCTCCCCATTTGGTCTGTTTTGGTTCCGCACTCATCCAACTGGAGCGTTTCTTAAAACATGTCAGTGGCTGCTGTTTGTGTTTTGAGCTGAACAGTTTCACACCCGTCGCTGGAGATGGGGCTCGGCGGGCTGCTGGGCTGGGGACTTGCTTTCTGAGAGCGTCGCGAGTGTCAGGTAGAAAAGTTCCGAGGGAGGTTAGAAGGATGCCAGGGAGGAGACAGCGGGGCCTTGCCGCCTCCAATTGTCTGTAGTTGCTCTACCGTCTCATTTTCCGACCAAGACAAGTAGAACCGGTTTGTCCGCTCTCCAACCCGAGGGTGGAGCGTCGCGGCGCACCTGGCAGCAACTCTCAGCCTCTGCGGAGTCGCACTGGGGCGGCTGAACGAAGGGATCCCGGAGGGCTCTCGAGGGGAGGGGTTTCGGCAACCAGCACTCAGATCTGCAGGCGTACCCTGCAGGGTTTGCGGCGGCCAGATTCAGGGACTGTTAGGACTCTTTGACCTGTGTGTAAGGATCTGGGTTGTGACGCTTTGATTATAGTTAAACTCGCATTTGCCAAGTATGGTCCACTGCCCAGCAGTTTCTTGAGAACTGGTTTGGGACAGAATCGCCAGGCTGATTATAGACCTCTTTTCCTGGCTTCGGACTCTTTCCTTTAACAAGGTTCTTTGATCAACGACCTCTTCTGTCAGCTTACTTGCTTCAACGGTTGCCGAAAAGCATTTGGAGGTGGGTGCAGTTCATAGAGTGCCTAGTATGCATGAAGCGTAGAGTTTGACGATCCCCACCACACCATAAACCGGTGTGGTATTTTAGGTACACTCCAGTAATCCCAGCACACCAGACGGAGTTGGAGCTGGAAGATTCAAAATTCAGGGTTTCTGACCATGCAGTGAGTTTGAAACCAGCCCAGCCTGCGTAAGATCCCCTCTCCCATCAATAAATAAAATGAAATTGTACAATAGGAGGTTGCTTTTAGAGATACTGCAGCCTTGCTAAGTAAGTGCCTGCTTCTGTGTGATGCTCAGAAGTAGCTCTCTGCTACTCTCTGCTAATTCTAGGGGACAACTGAGAAAGAAAAAGAAAAGTGCTATACATTTCAGCCTAGAAGCGTTCAGAGGCTAGATGTGGAGCCAAAACCCAAACAAGATTAAATAATCATGAAGTAATAATATGAAAGTTGCCCAACGCAGAAATGATCAGATGAGCCACTTAAACAGCATGTGTTACATGTTTAATACATCACTGTTGTGAGCAGCTTCTACCAAGTGTTTGCATGTCTATAAAGTCATATGTGCCTATATATACACATAGCAACAAGGAGCAGAGAATAAATAGTGCCTCACATGTAGTAGGGGACTACTGTGTATTGAGTCAACAGCAGGATCCTCATATTCTCCTAGGGAGGAAAAACAGAACCCCAAAAACAAAAACTCTTTTCTTTAGATGAAGTCACATGTATCTGTTCCAAATGATGTAAAGATTTACCAATAACCAAGAGCCCATTTTATTTGTCATTTAACCCATTATGTATGTTAGTAGTCATAGATATATGCACCCATTTGAACATGATGAATATTGGGAGCTCAGAGGCTACCATAACGAATTCTGCTGGATCCTCCGGGTGTAACCCCACTAGCCTATCAAGGTCCCTAGGACTCTCACAGATCACAGACTGTAACTTTTATAAAATCCTTTTGTTCTCATCAGTTATTGATTTGCTAGGCTTCACTCGGTGGGCTGTAATAGCTTCACTTTATTCTGTCAAGTGCTCAGAGTTCCTTAACTAGGCATAGTCATGTGACTTGTGCAGGCTGAGTACCAGAGAGCGGTGAGGTGGAGATCCCTCATCACTTGGTGATCAAGAAGATCATTATGATTTTAAAAATGCATTTATTTTTCATCTACTCACTTCCACCTATTCATTTATTTTTTTCCATTTATTTTGATGGTGAATGTCACCAGAACAGAGGCCCCCCACCGGGACTCATAGAGTCCATTACTTATAAATGGGGGCAGGACAGAAGGGGAAATTGAGGGGGAGGGGAAGAGACTCAACATGTGAATTTGAAAGCAAAAAAGATCTAATAGAGGAACCTGCCAAGATCTCCTTTGTTCTGCAGGACATGCAATCGGTTCATAGCCAGGTCCCATCAGCTTGGCCTGTGGGTCACCAGCAGGCAATACTCATCAGTAGCCAGCTGAGTGTCTGCAAAGGAAGCCAGGACAGAAATGCCAGGGACCTAGTGCCGAAGCCCGAGTCAGCATAGAATGACAGCATTGGCTCTGCTGTTCCCCATTGCAATCTTTGTGGGGACTTCGGACTGCACCTGTGGTAACCCTTTCCCTGACACACTCTTTATCAGCTCCACTTTCCTGTTTGCCTCATTTATCTGTTTTCTGAAATCACCTTCTAAATAAACTTGTCTCGGTCTGTTTTTTGGGAAACCCAGATCAAATATGGTGTAGCCAGGATTTAGCAAAAAGGCACCCAGGCTCATGTTAGAGACCTAACAAACTAAGGAGAGTTGAATACAACCAGAGGTGAGCAAGTTCACAGTGTTGCTTGAAGGCCTAAAGCATTTCTGCACACACACACCACTCCAGTCTTCCTTTCTCCCCCATTCCCCAATCCACATTAGCAAACAATAGGAGGGAGGATAGAATTGGAAGAAATGGTGAAATTCCTGAGTGCCTTCTACAGCTTCCCCTTCCCTTCTCTTCCCATGGTAGCTTCCTCTAACCATGCACTGGAGCAGGACATTCCAGTCATACTGTGTCTACTCTGTGGATCCAGAAAACAAGCGCATTCTCTCCCCAGCCCACAAAGAGAGGTCTCTGGATACTGGCCACACAGTGGCCTCCGGCTTCCAATAGAACATCACCATCACATGCCCATATAATGTCCTACCCTCTCTCCAACACCACCATCAGGAGAACTGGGCAGAGATGGCGCGCATCTCAGAGCCTGCCATCCATGGGTCAAAGAAAGAGGTATGCTAAATCACATGAGAATTGAAAGTTTGAACAGCACTGGATTATTTTTATACTGCGTTGTCTCTTAGACTGAATACAAATCTATGGGCTCTTCTTGAGATACAGGTAGATACAGGAATGGAAGAGCCTATGCAATACAGCAGCAGCTAGAGACAAGAAAACAGTAACATTTAGACACAACCAAACCGAAGTTTTCAGTTTTATAAGTTATTCTTGTTTCAAAAGAGGATTTCAATGGAGCCAATCTGTACACATTATCTAGCAAATAAGATGCATTGTCAAGTGCTAGCAAAAATCGTTAGGGGCAAGCTATAGGCTTCTAAAAGGCAAATTCAAATTTTCATCTCAAATCTTCACGAAGAGCTGAGCAGCAAACACCCAAACTGGAGGAGTCGATTCCCAATGTAGTCCATATGACGACTTTATCTGGTACATTTATTCAGCATCAGACATCTTTACATTGAAAGAAGTCAAGATCTATTTCAAATGAGAGCTCAGCAAACCAAGATCTGAGGAAATTCCCCCAGGGAAAATTGTTGGTAAATTTTACAAATAGTATTATTGGTTTGCAAAAGACACCAGCCTGCTGTCATGATTCTGGTAGAGCCAGGTCCTCTACTCAGGCAAAGAAGGAAAGAGAAACCTTCATCATCAGGGATGATGAGAACTATAAAACTGCTGATTAGATCTGTATCAAAGGTCAGCAGCAGTTAAAACCACTGCGATGCAATCACTAATCTGGAGCTGGTTAAAATCCTGGCATAACCTCGGCACCAGTGGCTGTCTTTGGCTGATAGAAACTATGGAATAAAAGACCAGTAAGCTACAATGGAGATAGATAATAATAAAGGAATCTCTTGTTCTTCCTCACTTGCCTTTCTGATAATTTTTTCCAATAATATAGTGAAAAGATTTGAATGCTACACAAAATGGAAATACCCTATAGAAAATGTATAGGGGAAATATGAGGAAATTCATTAAAGAACAATTGATAATGGACTTTTTTCTACTTCAAGCAGAATTTAATTTTCCCAAGCAGAAATAAAATACACTTTTAACACTAAACATGTTAGATGTTTACTCCAAGAAAATCAAATTTATAAATTTACAGATTCCAGTTCTATTAATGACATGGTCGAGCGTTCACCGTTCCTTCAGGTCTCTAGTGTCTCGACCTCTTTCCAAGGCTGGAGGAACATGATCTGCTGGGCCCACCTCTCATCACTAAGCAGATAGGGCGAAGCCAGCCTTCTCACCATGGATAGACTCTCACATCCAAGCAGTCCCCATTCATCAGACTCACCTTGGAGATGGGTGGTGCTGGTAGTAACAATGCTGGTAGCTGGTGCATCAAGGTCAGGGTCTCAGCAGTGCCAACTGCAGCATCTGATGTCCAGAGTTAGCGTCTTTGCAACATGCCGTGGGCATTGGTCTCAGCTTGGAGTTTCTTCCATGGGTTTGTGAGCTGTCCAATATCTTACAAATAAGTTTTTCAGGTTCTAAAATTCTCTAGGTTTCTTTGAATGGTATAATTACTACTCAGGATATATTAAAAACTGCAAAATGAATTTCAGCAATTATATCCACTATAATGAAATGAAAATGAAGTTTTATCAAATCCCCTTTGGGATGAGCATGCTTGATAGGCAGTCCATTTGCCTCCAAGAAAATTAAGAGACGTACCAGGAGTCTACAACCTGTATTTTCTGCAAATCTAATTATGGGAAATAGAAGTGACAATTTCAACTTATAAGTGCTTCCTCATGCTCGATAACATTTTTAAAAGCTTCTTAAAATTTTTTAATTATTTTGCAATTGGGAGAAAAATATTGTAGAGATAGAGGACTCTAAATCTTTCTCAGAGGGTAGAACTTACTTAAAAATATTTTATTTATGCCTCTCCCCCCCCTGTGTGTGTGTGTGTGTGTGTGTGTGTGTCCACAGACCCAGAAGAGAATGCTAGATCTCCTGTAGCTGGAGTTACAGGTAGTTGTGAGCCATCTGAGATGGGTACTGGGAACCAAATTTGGGTCCTCTAGAAGAGTAGCAAATACTCTGAGCCACTGAAACATCTGAGGATAGTATTTCAAGCAGAATATATAAGAAAGGTTAAGTGGAAACTTCAGGAAGGTGTGCAGGACAGTATAAAGTGAGCAAAAGTCAATTTCGTTGGATCGCTTTTTATTTAATATGTTACACTGTAATTCATAAGATCCCTATAAGAAAAATTACCAAAATTCTGTCTGGAAACAGTTTTGAAGTAAAGCAGTTTTCATCATCATCTTCTTCATCATCAACACCATTGTCATCCAACCAAATGCAGCACTTAACCAGTGAGTTATAGTGCAAGACACTAGTTAAAACAGAAAGTGCAACGGGAGAAACACTTTGCACTGGAGGCCCAAGAGCACACATTACCTAAGTAATTTTTTCAACAGCAGTGGCGAATTATGGTTTAGCATTTTGTAGCAAGCTCTCAATGCCTTTAGAGTGTTTTGTCAACAACAGTCAGAAGTTTTTCTCATCAACTGTGTAGATCAGTATCATCTCCATTTTAAAGAAAACACAGCAGTGAATAAAGATGCAGAGTGAAGACCACTAACACAAGCCTCTTCGACACAACTTTCCATTTCCCTAATATCATATTCAAAATACAAATTTTTAAAAATAAATTGCCTCATTTTGCCACCCCTTAAAAACAACAACAGAAAAAAAGAAAAAGAAAAAGAAACCAAAAAACAAAACAGCTCAGAGTTGCTTCTACCTGAGATTACAGCACACTTAACAGAAGTGGTTGCCTGTTTTGTCTTCTTGGATGTCTTACCTCAACCATGGATTTGGAGTCCAAAAATAATAAAACAAAGAGATGGGGCAGTAGCTCAGGAGCTAAAGTGGGGATCATACAAGTGTGAGGACAGGTATTTAACCCCCCATCACCCACATAAATGCCAGAGGGAGCAGCCCTCCTGCCACTCCTACAAACACTGCTACAAACCTGAGTGTTTGAAAGGAAGACACAGAGGGTCCCTGGGGAAAGATGGCTAGCTGGACTAGCTGAGTTGGTAAGCTGTGAGTTCTCCCAGAGACCCTACTCAGTAAGTTAGGTGAAGAACGATCAAGGAAGACACCCAACACCAAACTCTGGCCCCACAAAGCACATGCACATGCATCCCAAGCATGCACATGCCCACACACATATGTACATGCAAAACTACAACTGACCACCCCTAGAACAAAGGTCCCCATCAGTGCCATACATGACAGTGAGTTTTGCAAAAGCCATTCTAAACATAAAAGGTTCTGCACTTATTTTCTTAGTAGCAGACTCATGGACCATCAATCCACTCATACAGCTATGAAGATCATTTTGAGCAGAAAGATGGCATTTGGCACATGTAAAAACAAGCAAACAACTAGATCCTCTGATGACTGTAGGAGAACCAGTCTCCTTGGAAATAATATGGGCTGATGGGCCTTTGAGATGGGCAATCTAAAGCCAGGCGACCACTTGAAGCAACTTTGACCAAAACAGAATCAACTTAAACCCATTTACAAAGGTTTTCATCATACAGGGTTATTACTTCACAGAAAATGGAAAAATTAACTGTACAAGTATGTCTTTTTTATTCCCTGTAATTATACTAGACCTTATATTTTCTTTTTATGAGAAATGTCAACAACTGTGTATTTTATTTGTAGTTTAATTGAATCATTAGGTAAATGTTAGCAATTATAGCATAATATGCATAAGAAAAAAGAAAAAGTTGTCAGATCATAGTCTGACCTCCTTTTCTTCCTTGCTGCATGAATTTTTGACTATATCAAAGCAAAAATAAATTGGAATTAGTAGCATGTTATTTTCCATTCATCTAACTGACAATTAAAGTGAAGAAAATTTGGCCTTGAAGTGTATAAAACTATTCAACACAGAAAAAACCAAAAGAGCTCTAGCTACTCAGTGTATCTTTAGTCGGTAATTTACAAGTAATGGTTTATTACCTTGGAAAAGCTGCTTTAGGAACCTTACATTTGAATACACACTGTTGTTTACAACCTGTCCTCTCATTGCTAGCATGTTACAGTAACTGATCAAATGCTTGTTTTCATTAGTTATATCTTAGTGTAGTTTTCATTTGAGGAAAGCACCAGTTGGGGAAGCCAAACATGAACCATTGTAAAATTTTGCAGGAAAGAAACAACAACCAAACAAAACAAAACAAAAACGACAGCAATGAAACAACTTAAAGGCTAACACTACAGCAAAGACATCCAAAATCCAACCCATTGACACCATTGTCATCTCTCTTTTGTACTTTCTATGAGCTCTTGTCTGACTTCGCTTCAGAATCCAAGTCAGCACCTTCCACGATTCCATTCTAAAGTGATTTTATTCCTGACTGAAAGACTTCAGTTTTGAGCAGGTCGGTAGAACAGGAGATCCCTCTCTTTTCAGGAGTTCTGAGAGCAAAGTCCTTCTGTCACCATGGGCTTGCCTTCTGTGGGCAACCGGACATACGGGGCACCATTTGCAGAGACCATGAGAGATCTCGTGACTGGTACAAGTCCCAGGAGTTGTGAACAGTAAAATCAACAGCCTGCACACCAGGACCATGGAGGGCAGTCACCTCTGACTTTCTCCTTGGCAGCCCCCAGAGCTGCCAACATGGGCACCAATTACTCGCACCCTTAGTTTTGTCTTCCTTCTTATTAAGCTCTGCAAACCAAGATTGCTAGAAGTAGCAGTTAAGGCAAGGGTGAAGGTTCGTCTACCTGCCCCAGGGGTTGATGAGGACTCACTGTGACCTGAGGCACTGGGTAAGGGTCCAAGGACTACTGGAAGTTTGGTACCACTACCACTGTCTTAATATTCATGGCTATTTACTCCGCACCAGTCTGGCAATAATAATGATAACACTTGGATAACATACTCAGAGCTATTTAAATCTCAATACTCATAACAACACCTTCAAGTAGACATTATGCCACTGCTCACAGGCCTTTACTGAGGCATGAAGAAGAGAAACCTTATTTCTCTGACCTCAAAGCCTATTCATTTAACTGTATCTTAATTAAATATGCACAGTATCTTAACCGAGGTTCATCAGAAAGCAGAGCCCAGGGCAGATGTGATACTATTTAATTAAGAAGTGTAACCCCAGAAAACAGCAGTGATGGGATGGGACAGGGAGGTGGAGGGGATGGGACAGGGAAGTTAGGAGAACAGACACAGATACAGTACTATAGGAACCACTGCTGACTTCTACTGAGGTCACTTCAACTGCATCCTCTCTTTGGGGTAGAAGCAGCAGGGTTGATTGGAGGTTCCTGCCCTCTGAGTCTCAGGCATTTACCCCTCCACACACCCTCAGGTTGTCCGTAGATGGGTATTAATCCATGGAATTCATTGGTGGCAATGAGAAAAGTGGGCTAGGGCAGGGGATGAAAGTATTCGATACTTGAAATGAGGTACATTGAGGGGCAGAGCATGTGAAGAATGAGGGATCTCATGTAAGCATCTCAGATTTTGTCTCATAAGTGAAAGAAAGAAAACAGTGAAAAGAGAAGAGGCTATAACACAAGAGCCTGCTTGTTGGGGTTTCTGTCCTGCCCAGTTCCCACAGCCGGTAAATCCCAAAGAAAATCACACAGAGGTCTCCATAAGTTATAAACCAATTGGCCTGTTAGCTCAGGCTTTGTATTAGCTCTTATAACTTATATTAACCCATTATTCTTATCTATGTTAGCCACATGGCTCAGTACCTTTTTCAGTGGGGCAGGTCACATCCTGCTTCTTCAGTGTCTGGACAGAACTGTGGAAAGAGCTTCCTTCTTCCCAGAATACTCCTGTTCTCATTTCCCTGCTTCTACTTCCTGTCTGGTTGTCCCACCTTTACTTCCTGCCTGGCTACTGGCCAATCAGCATTTATTTAAAACATAATTGACAGAACACAATTGTCCCTCACCAGGAGGGACTACCAGGGAAGGAGAAGGGGCAATCAGGAGGGGCTAAGAAGAAAAGTGGGGAGGAAAATGGGTAGACATGATATAATATATGTGTGTGGAAATGCACAGGAAATGCCATTACTTTGCATAACTAATATACATTAATAATTATAGCTATTAGAAGCTGGGAAAAATGAAAATTTGAAGAGAAATTTCTACCGGATAGCAACAGTGATTGAACCACAGAGCACTTCAGCTGGAGTTCACTGAGCAGATGGCTTGCAGTTTCTTCCAAATACATTGACTCTGAGGGTCCACAAGTGACTCCAACTTACTATTTTCTAGAAGCAAGATGAGTAGCCATGTAGTGTTATGGTTCAGAGTAACCTGGCAACCACAGTATGATTAATTGAACACTTCTAAGTGTAAGTGAGTAATTCAGCTAACTTCTCAATAAGTATTTGTAGTTTAAAAACATTAGTGGGAGCTGGAAAAATAGTTTAGTGGGTAAAGGCATTTGCTGCCATGCTTGGTGACCTGAGATCTGGACCTCACATGATAGAAATAGACAATCCACTCCCATGAGTAGCTGTTCTCTGAGCTAGACACACACACACACACACACACACACACACACACACACACACACACACACACTGTGATATGCACATGCTCCATCCCCAGATAAATGTAATTTAATAGAAAAAAAAAACAGAAGAGGATCTCTCACAAGCATACTCTGTCATGATATTGCGTTTTCAAATGGAGCAAAAAGCCATAAACCACATGAAGCCACAAAGCAATTAAGCTTGGAAGTCACAAGCTACCCTGAGAAATCACCCCAATCCTTCCACAGAATTTAGAGTAATATAAGGGTGAGTTTATTCACACTAAACTGAAACCATTTTATTAAGTGATAATGTGTAGGATAAAATGTCATAATATTGTCTATGAGAGTAACTCAGAATCACTTTGGAAACAACTGGGAAGTCTTTCTTAATTCCTTTCCTCAGTGTTCTAACAGCTCACTACATACAGACCCGTGCCGATGCCCTTTCTATATTGCGTATAATATCTGTTATGTGTTACTCCTCTCACCCCATATCTGTGAGATCCTTGAGGGGATGGGAGGGTTTCATAGATCTTCAGATCTCTAAAACAGAGATGTAGTTCCTCAAGAATTATGTCAAGAGGAAATGGGAGGTGTGAAGAGTGGAGACCTGAAATAGACTGAGAGAGTAGAGAAGAATATTAGGAAGAGCCAAGGCCAGCTGGGGTGATCAGTTGTGAAGTTGTTGGGGAGCAACTGGCCACTGTGTGATTTCTCCACTAGCACCTAGCTTAGGAGGAAGAGACAATTTTAAACCAACTGTTGTAGATATTAGTGGAGTCAAGATATCAGGATATTGAAATTTGATAGAATGTTAAGTGAGATTTCCTTTTCCCCGAGTTTCACCTGAGATCCCAGTTTATGAACAATAGGTTATAAATATTTTCAGACTCTGCCCAAACACAGTGGCACACACCTTTAGTCACAGCACAAGGAGGACAGACTGATGCTTAGTGAAAACTCATTTCAAAAATTAAAAAAATAAATTGTCTTACCTACTGTCTTATTGTTGTGATAAAACACCATGATCAAGGCAACTTATGAAAGAAAGAATTAAATTTAGCCTAGAACTTCAAACGATTAGAGTCCACTATGATGGATGCAACAGCTAAGGGCACACATCTTGATCCATAGTCTTGAAGCAGAGAGCATGGAGAATCACAAGAATCGTTTGAAACCTCAAAGCCCCTCCCAGTGACACACCCCCTCCAGCAAAGCCACATCTCCTAATCCTTTTCAAACAGTTCCTCTAACTGGGGAACAAGCAGTCAAATATTTGAGCCTATAGGGGTCATTCTTGTTTAAACTACCACATAAGTAAATAAATAAATGTTTATAGATTCAAAACAGAGAGTTGAATTCATATCTGAGACTTGTCAAAAGATGGGTAAAAACCAATTCCATAGCTGATCTCTAAGCACATTGCCAATCTCTAAGTCACAAAAGTGACTTAATGCCATTCTTGGAGTGAATGTGGGCTGGGAAGTCCATTTCACATCACATTTTTAGGTGTTAAAGGAGATTGATAGTCACTACATTCACGCAGAATGAGGAACTCTCACGAGGGCTGTAATTGGCAGAATTCTAAGATGACCCCTTCAATGACCCACATCCTTTCTCTATAGAATTCTCTTCCCTTGTGTGTAGGTGAAACACACAGCTATGATAGGATGTTGTTCCCATGGCAAAAAGTATTCTTGCAGATATTACTAAGGTCTTTGATCAGTGATTCCATCCAAACATTTTGTTGACTGCATATGAGGATCACATGGCAATGGGTAATCTCTGAAAGTTGAGAATGATTCCCATCTGATGGCCAACAAGGAAGAGGGGGCTTCAGATGGAACATTCATTTCAAAGGAAATGAATTTTGCCATCAAGGAATTGGCATGAAAGAGGACCCCAAAACTTGGAATCCCAACCTGAAACCTTTAAGCAAAAGTTTTCATGAGTTCCACTCAAGGACTCTTGACCCATAAAACTACAAAAAATGTTTGAGCCACTAAGCTTATGGAGGTTGGTTACATAGTAGTAGAAAATAAAAATGGTATCTAAGTGTGGAGCGAAAGTTCAGGAGGTATCTATTCCTTTCCAATACAAATGAAGAATGACTAAGGGTAGTCCTGGATTTCTACCCAGAGACTTCTGATAGAAACTATTGTCTGAAATCATATCTGCATTTGACTAAGGGCAGTACTAGATTTCTACCCTGTGACTTCTGATGGGAACTATTGTCCGAAACCATATCTGCCACAGCATGGGGAAGAGAGAAGCTGGCAGGGAGTTTATTTAGAGCTAAGTTGTCCTGCAGAGGTAGCTGGAAATGTGTAGATGGAAGTTTCTGTCCTGCCTAATCCAACAGCCATTCAGTCCCAAAGAAACACACAGAGGTTTATATTAATTATAAACTGTTTGGCCTATTAGCTCAGGTTTATTATTAACAAGCTCTTACAACTCAAATTAACCCATAATTCTTTTTTTATATGATGACACATGCTTCTTTTTTAAATATTTATTTATTATTATGTATTATGTCTGTGTGTCTGCCTGCAGACACAAGAGGGCATCAGATCTCATTATAGATGGTTGTGAGCCACCATGTGGTTGCTGGGAATTGAACTCAGGACCTTTGGAAGAGCAGGCAATGCTCTTAACTACTGAGCCATCTCTCCAGCTCCTTAACCCATAATTCTTATCTATGTGGCTTGGTACCTTTTCTCAGTAAGGCATTCCCATTTTGCTTCCTCCATGTCTGGCTGGCAACTGACTCTGTCCCTTCCCTCTTCCAAGAATTCTTTTAGTCTGGTCATTTAGTCTATACCTCCTCCCTGGCTACTGGCCAATCACTGTTTATCAAGCTAATATGAGTGACAAATCTTTACAGTGTACGAAAGCATTATCCCACTGAAAGAATGAGACTTCTTCAGTGGATTCCATCCAAGAGAACCACTTGTTGAGGTTAGGTTTGGAAGTGTCCATTAGAGGCAAGAGGCTTAGGAGATCATCAGAAGGTAAATTCTGATGAGAGTGTACCATAGAAGGTCTGCTGAATACTGGGAATGTCTCTGAGAACCAACAAAAGTTCTTTACAAAGAAACAGAGATATATGCCTTGGACAGTGAACCTTGATGGCTAGCCAATATCTGCACCGACTGTTTAAGAATTGTCCACCCCCAGGCACATTGAAAACATTCAGACACTTTTGGTTGTTACAGATAAAATGGGGGGGGGCTGTTATTGAAACATAGTGGTTACAGATCCTATAATTCACAGGGCAACACTCACACAGAAAAGTCCACATCCCAACCTATGTATAGTGCTAAGATATCTACAATCCCTCTTCAGCTTGCTTCAAGTGAGGCAGAGGAAGCAGAGAGATCTGGGGAGAAGGTAGAGGATAAGAAAATGCCTCACTGTTTTCTGGACCACCATCCATCACCATCTTAGAGTGAGAGGCCAGCTTTAACAGGATGACAGATGCAAATACTCAGCTCTTAGTACATAGAACAAATCATCCCTGTTAACCACATATAATTAGAAAGCTATGGGAAGCAACAATAGCAGAGGGCAGAGTAGGGTTTACAGTCGAGTGCTTGAGTCTGCTCAAACAGAAAAGCAGTCAAGAGATGGCCTGAGCTCTTCCTACTCAATTCTACTCGTTTGACACCACTGTTACAACAGTGACCAGTTCACAAAGATTGCATAGCTGAAGGGTTCTGCTTTCAGAGGAGCCAGTTGGTATAATGGGACAGATGACTCAGTGAGAAATTAGGAAAATTCTTACTGTCTCAGTAAGGTCCCTAGCAGCAGAGTCTGAGAAAAGGGTCTTGTATGTGCAAGAGAGAGTGAGAGAATTGCGATGAGGCAAAAGCCTTTCAATTTACTGAAGCAGAATGTGTCAGATGGGGGTGGGGGAGCACAAATAAAAGAATCCCACACTAGGTCTGAATAGGGTATATTAAGGTTTTTCTTTATTAAAAGGGAAACTCACAGATCACAACAAGGAAATAAAAATTGGTCCGGCATCCAGGTGTGGAGGGCGGGAAGAAGAGGAGTGAGCAGTTGGGACCTCGACTTTTTGATATCCGAAGCCATGCCCCAACCTGGTCCAGACTCTCAAAGGCCATTGGCTGAAAGAGGTTCTCCATCACCTCCCCGTTTTGTCAAAATAAGAGAGTTCCAACCCAATACAAAACAATATACAATAAGAATAGATATCAAGTATAAAAATTAAAATTACAATCACCATAAACAATATTAAGCAAGGAACATATGCTAAATGTTTCAATAATCATTCTATCCTAAGGAGTTCAAGTCTTGTATTAAAAATGGCTTTTCTATTTGGGCAAGAAACTGCTCTTTCCTGGACTACTTGATGAACTGGACATGCAGGACCCACAGAGAAATGACTGCTAAACTTGCCTAAACATGAGATGATCCTTTGTGGTTCCTGCTACATGAAAGAGTCTGCCAGACATTCCGCAGGACACAGAAATAAGTGACTGACAAATTGCTAATATAGGTAGAACTGTCTTTGAAATTTCCTACTTCATTCATGGAAAAGTCTGCTGAATATTATGGGCCTGTAGGCTGAAGATGGATGCTCCAGTGGTACAGAAGAATTTGGGTGGCTGTCCAGGCAGTGAGATGTCTCTGTCACTTCTAGAGTTTTGGAAGTTGCTTACAATGCACTTGCTATTTACTTAGGAAATATTACATCCTTCTGGAGTCTTCGATGGAGTTGAAGACTAGATAGATGGTTATAATTATAGTTTTACTTATTTATGATAAAATATAAAGTAGATATAAATATTGTAATTCTTACTTGATACCTGTTTTGTTATATGTAATTTTACTATGCTAAAGTTAAAAACTTTTATTTAAACAGAAAAGGGGAGGTGATGTGGGATTTCCCTCTGTATTCTGTGATTACCATTAATGAATAAAGAAACTTCTTTGGACCTATAGCAGGGCAGAACTCAGGCAGGGAAAACTAAACTGAATGCTGGGAGAAAGGAGGCAAAGTGATGAGAAGCCATGTAGTCCCTGCCAGAGACAGATACCTGATGGAACTTTACCAGGTAAGCCACAACCATGTAGTGATACACAGATTAATAGAAATGGGTTACCTAATATACATGGGAAAGTATAAAAAGACAAGATCTCCTGAGTAAATTGGGAACATAGGGAAATAGGGGGAGGGTTGAAGGAGGGAGAGGCAGGGAGGGGAGCAGACAAAAATGTAGAGCTCAATAAATATCAATAAAGAAAAAAATAAATTAAAAATAATACGGAGAAAGTAAATTTTTAATAAAATTTTGTTTTATTAAAAATGAACTAAAGGTGCTAGTTGAACTACTTAAAAAAATAGAAATGGGTTAAATTAATATGTAAGAGTTAGCCAATAAGAAGCTAGAGCTAATAAGCCAAGCAGTGATTTAATTAAAAAATGGCTTGGCTAAATCATAAGAGAGTAACTACTACTATCTAATCTTCAACCCCATCAAAGGCCTGAGAAGGGAGATAATATTACTTGAGTAGGCAGGAAGTACAATCAAGCTGCTTCCAAAATGTGCAGTAAATAACTGAGACAACTGGCTACCTGGGCAATCACCTAAGGTCTCATTTGCAATGTTGAAGCAACCAACTTTGACTAAGGCCTAGAGTAACTGACAGACCATTTTCAGAGGCAGGAAAAATTTTAAAACTGTCTTACCCTGTCTTGACAAGGTTTGGCAGTCTTTTTTCTTATATCCTGATTGTTCAGTCCAGACACCATGCACTTTGTCAGTGGTCAAGACATGGGCAATTCCTTGCCCAAAGGTTAGTTTTGCCAAGAAAACAAGCTCAAAGAGAAGCGTCTTCATTGCTCAACATTCTCTTGGGAATGGATTGGTGCTACCAGGAACAATTGTGTCTCACATCAACAGAACCCTAAGTTATTTAAATGCCATGTTCTACCGTTCTTTGAAGTGGTTAAAGATTACCTATCTATGCAGAATATAATCTCTATGTATCTAAATAACCTGATCAGTCTAACTGTGACAAACATAAATGACTATTGACCTATAATACTTAATACCTAAATAACTTAAAGATTAAGACTTATATTAAAATATTAAACAATCTTTAAACAACTGTGCAGCAAATGATGACAATGACCTCAAAATGTAAAAAATATATAAATATCTTGGTCAGAGGAAGAAATGTATAAGGCAATATGATAAATATGTCTTAAAATTGTATCAATTTTAAGACAAAATGTCTTAAACAGAGATAGAAACATGCATGCATACACTCTGACAAAATAACTTTGCATAGGTGTACAAATATTGCAAACAGAAACAGGAGCATATTCAATATAACAAATATAATTTGAATTTGTATCAATATACAAGAATCTATAAATCTATATCAATATAAATTGCCTATAAATAATAGCTCACAAGTATTCACTCTTTTATTCACTATTATTAGCATTAGTATTCTCACACTAATCTTCCTTCTATCCAATTCTATTTTTCCTTTTTTTTTCAAATATATCTCTAATTTGCCTACATAATTTGCACCCCAACCCTATACCAGTTATAATCAACGCCTAAATGATGTCCTTAACCCTGAGGTCATACTTTTTTGGGAGAGGGTTGCCTTCTAGAATTGTTTCCAGCTGTCATGGGGATAATGTTCCTTCTATAGGATCGTGTAAAACTAAAATGATGGTTAAGTTTCAAGAATATTGTCTGGTATAATTGCAAATGGTCTTTGAGTAGTCAATAGGGTTTTTTTTGTCTGAAGTTTTTATTTGGAGTTCTGGCCAGAATGTTGTAAGAAGGTGCACCATTTCAGCTAGCCAAGTTGGAACCATCTTGAGCAGCCAGTATCCAAAACTAGTCTATAGTAGCGCTATCAGCATCATGACATCATATCAACCAGGTGGAGTCATTGTTGAAGGGCCCCATCTTCTTCATGGAAACTGTGGGAAGTCCTTCTGTATATGTGTTGCCTTTATTTTTTAATGAATAAAGAAGCTTCTTTGGCCTGTGATATGGCAGAGTAGGGCTAGGCTAGCAAACTAAATTGAATGCTGGGAGAAAGAAGGCAGAGTCAGTGAGATGACTTGTAGCCACCAAAGGAGAAAGACGCAAGCTGTCAGCTGGAACTTTACCAGTAGGCCATGAGCCTTGTGGTAAAATATAAAATAATAGAAATGGGGTGATTTAAGACGTAAGAGCTAGCTAGAAATACGCTCAAGCTATTGGCCAAACAGTATTGCATTTAATACAGATTTCTTTGTGTTTATTTCAGGAGTTTGGGCAGTCAGGAAGCGAACAAGTAGCTTTGGACTGCAGTTCATTTCCCACAACTGCCCTAACAAAGTATCATAAACTGAATAGCTTGAAATAAGAAAACTTTCTCAGCTTCCTCTGTTAATGTGGAAGCCTGAAATCAAAGTGTCTACACAATTGGTTCCTTCTGAGGGCACTGATGGGGAATCTACCTACAACTCTCTCCTGGCTTCTGGAATTGGCCAACAATCTTCATAGTCCCATGACTTGTAGATATGTCACTCTTATCTCCACTGCCATCATATGTGGCACTTTCTCTGTGACCCTCTGTGCCATACAAAGGCAACAGTCATGCTGTAGGAGACAACCACTTGACTCCAGTACAACCTCCTCTTAACTAATTGTATCTGCAAAAACCCTATTTCCAAATTACAGCACATTCCAAGTACAGAGCAACATATTTGGTCATAAGCATACCTTACAACCAAACAGGGGGCTGTCGCTCAATCTATGACATCTCTTAAGGTAATAGAGCAAGGAGAAATTTGGCCAAGGTAAGGGCTTAGTCTAGAGCTCAAACAACATCACAGAGTCATTCCCTATTAAAGGTAGGAATGAGCAGATTTCCACAGCCATTGAATGGACCAGCCAATGGCTTCAGGTTGTCCCTGAAAGGAAAATGTGTCCTCCCACGGGTTTACCTTGGACCTTAGAGATACAGATGGCTAAACTCTACTTCGAAGTTTCTGACTCAGAAATCTACAGCAGCACCCAAGAATTTGCAATTACAACAGCTTCTTAGGAGGTTTGAATGTGAAGTGACCTGGCAGACTCCTGCTTATGAACTTGGTCTGCAGTTGGTGGAGCCATGTTTGAAGTTTTTGGAGACTTAGGAGACAGAGCCCTACTGAGTCACTGCTAGAAGGCTTTAAGGTTTGACAGAGAGACTCAACTTCCTGTTTCCTCTCTGCTTCCTGAATGAGGATACATTGTGATGAGACACCTCATGTTCCTGCCACCTCATGCCTCCCCGCTGTGATGAATTATACTCATCAACACAGAGCAGTAGAGGCATGAAAGGAATCTAGACAGGGTACTGATTACACCTAACTGTACCACCCTTCTGTATAAACAAGCAACAGAGCAAGGAGTCCTTTAGAAGGAAGCCTGAGTTTTGTTGCAGCAAAGAAGGAGAGAATCCACTAGGAAAAAATAAAAAGGTCGTGTAGGGAGAAACAGTAACGACTAGGTCTTTTAGATAAAAAAGGAGCTTCCACTTTTTTCATCCACCACAAGTGGTGCACACAAGGAATAATGAGGGTGGTTTTGAAGCTAAAGATCATGCTGGAGCCCCTCAGCATACCTTATGACCAAACTGGGTACTACTATCAAGTCACTCTTTGTAAAGCCCCTCTGTGGTCACTGAGCAATGACAGTCAACTGCATCACAATACCAACCACTGTCACCCTGAGGTCTGAATAAGGGCATCTAGTATGCTACAGTCTGCTTCGTTATCTGATGAAGACCTTTACAGCATCTTTAGCTGTGAGTTCAATTTTATGGCTTCTAGTCGGAGAGTTTTCAGAGAGAGTATAAAATTGCAGCAGTTTTACTGAGCCTGAGAAAAGCCCTCGAGTTAGAAAAATTATCTCAAAGGCATTGTGTGGAAGGCAAATTAAAATAGGTAGTTCAAAGAAAAGGAGTGCAGCATAAGGAAAAGGAAGGCAGAAAGGATTAGCCTCATGTTCACACAGGCTGGCGGAAGCAGAATCTGAAATAGTATGTGTTAATTTAAGAGCATCAGACTGACGGTGAACGCGATGTTTAGAGACTAGAAGAACACCTGAAGGCTAAAAGCAAAGACAAGGAAGAGTCACTGAGAAGTCCACATGGAGCAGAAGGAAGCTTCTGTTCAGAAAAGTGTGCCCATAAGGGATCCACAGATTTTTAGGTTGAGACATACATTTTTACCTCAGTCACTAATAAACCTGAGATGAAAGGCCTGAAATGCTGGGATTGAGAGATATAACTCCACACTAAGAGGGGAATATATATGTGTGTGTACACACATGTTCATTTTAGATAGGGCAGCCCTTAACCCAGGCTAGCTAAGAACTTGGTATGTATTGAAATTACTGGTGTGTATCACCATGCTTGATTTTATACAGTGTAGGATTGAACTCAGGGCTTTGTATATTGTAGACATGCACCCTACTGACTGAATTACAACCCCAGCCCACTTTTTTTCTTTTTATTTTTCTCTCATACGATACATCCCAGCCATAACCTCTTCTCCCTTAGTCCCTCCCAGTCCACCCCCCACACTTCCCCTCTCCTTCAGATAGAGCAGGCCTCCCAGGGATATCAACCAAACATGGCATAACAAGATGCATTTTTAAAAAATAAATTAAAATAAGGTCTGGAGAGATGGCTCAGCAATTGAGAATACCTAGCCACCTTATCAGGGCCCTGAGTTCAATTCCCAGCAACCACATAGTGGGTCGTAACCATCTGTAATGGGATCAGATTCCTTCTTCTGGTGTGCATGAAGGCAGAGCACTTATATACATAAAATACACGAATAAATGAATCTTTAAAAGAATAAAATAAAAATAAAGTAAAACGCATCTCACTGTATAAATGTGAGAAAATTCTGAATATTTTTATTTCTGAAGTATGGACTAGTTATCCTAAGACTTCTAAAAATATGAAGAAGAAATGACTATATTCACCACCTCACCATGGAAACAAAGGGGCAGAATATATTATTTTCTTCATTATAGCTATCATATTTTTTATCACCTGTGTCCCAATTTCCCACCCAACATCAGATCATAAACTTCTCCAGTAGCAAATGGATTTTTCTGATTTACAGAAAACAGCTTTGTTTATATACTTGATACCTCATGCTACTAAATACAAGGTCATCAAGAAATTCCAGGGTTTTCACACTGACATCAACAGCCAGCGACAAAGCCAACTGTTACCATGTGACAGCAGTGCCTGAGGGAACAAGGGTGAGAAAGCACTATCTCCATGTTGGCCAATATTTCCCAATAATCTGCTTGTGTCTTTTTGTTTTATGCTTCATTTTACTTTCTCAGACTGGGTCTCATGTATGTCAGGCTGCCCTCAAACTTGTCTCTGTACTGAGGGATAGTCTTCAACCTCTGGTCATCCTGCCTTCAACTCCCCGGTGCTGAGATGATACCTGCATGGCTACCTAAGCTTATGTGATCCTGGACTCAAACTCAGTCTGTGTATGCTAGATAAGCACTCTACCAACAGCTACCTCTCTAGACCTCTGTGTTCTAGAAAGGTCTATGAGCTCCTATTGCAACTCTGCAACAGTGCAGAGGTCATCTCAAGTACTCTGCTCAACCTGTGTGAATAGATGCACATAACATAGATGTGTCTTCAAAAAGGATGGCATATTACAAAAGCAACCTATGCTCTTTGCTATAGTAACAATAATGGCTCAGATAAAACAACAGAATAAGGGAATAGAAATGCAAAAGAGGAACTATTGGGAATTCTAGCACCCAACAGCAAACCCTGTTAATTTTTCACACGGTGAAAAAACGATCAACTCTTTAACTAACTACCAGAGTGCAATGTGTTCTCCCAGTTAGTGTAACAATCAGCTTGGCATTCCTAAAACAAAATGCCCGAGGCAGCCATTCGCCAAGAGAGTATTTAGCTCACACCTCCAGAGGATCAAAGTACAAATGACATAGTACAGGCTCTATGATGAGAGCTGCCCCTGAACTGGGTCACCGTTGGTGAATATTGAATGACAGTAACAGACTGTGTCCTGGAGCAAGTCATACCTTGAGGCAAGGAGCAGAAACAGTTGGATGAGGGTAGGTTACTCCTTATATACAGCCACCTCAGAGCTGAAGACCTTCTCTCTGGGCGTGTCCCCTCCCCAGGAGCTAAGAACCTGTTTCTAAACCTCACCTTCTTAAGGTGAGCATGTCCACATGCCACCACTGTGAGAGCATGAGCCTTTAAGGGGCCACATACCATAGGGCTTGGCTTGGATTTACATCCCAGCCCTCTCATTCTGTGATCCTACCTAATGTCTCCACACTTCAGCTAACAGATTTTAGCCAGTCTATAAAGCAGTTTTTTTTTAAAAAAAATAAAAATAAAAGTATCTGGTCTGTAGTGAGTCTATGGGCCTGCTAGCTATTGTTCCTCAGCACATGCAGGCCCAGCCTTCCTGACTTAGGGGACATTTTAAAAGGACAACATGAACCCCACCAATGATTTTGTATGTCTCTCCGCTCAGTGAGATGAGGAGATGAGAGATACAGCTCTGCAATCCTCTTAGCTGGACATTATTCATACGTGTCTACGGAGGAAGCTGATGACTAGAGCAAGACCGTCCTGCACTCTGGTCTATCACACTGACTACTTTATCTTCCATTGCAACTGACAACACACTACTGCCTTTCAGTGTTCTCCAGAGCAGTGCATGTTTTGCTTATTACTTTTTGAGACAAAGTCTTAAGTAGCCCAGGCTAGCCTCCAACTCACTATGTAGCTGGAGATGACCCTGAACTCTTTGTCATCCTGCCTCCTTTCTTCACTCCTAGTTCTATGTACATTCTTTAGTGGTTGTCTGGAATTAATTTCTTGATATTTAAATTTTGCATTACATTCTGATATCTAAGATGGCATTTCACTGTATATTTTTGTTTCCTGGTGCTACTGTAATAAATCACCACAAACTTGGTGGCTTAAAACCAGAGGACATTCATTTTTTCACAATTCTTGAAACTGTAAGGCCAAAACAGTTTCACTGGAAGAGAGCAAGGTACCAGTAGGACTTTAATCCCTTCAGAAATTATTACTGACTCTTCTAGTTTCTGGGAGCTACCAACATTTCTTGACTGGTGGTTGCTTCACTTTAGTTTTTGGCTCCATGGCTACATTGGTTTCTCTTCCCTTTTCTCTGTCAAGTCTCCCCATGCTATCCTCTTGTAAGAACACTTGTGACTGAGTTCATGGGCTACACAGATGACCTCCCTACCTCAAGAGCCTTAACTCAACAACTTCTGTGAAGTTCCTTTTGTCAAGCAATGTTCTAGAATTAAAATTAAAACAGGAACAGATTTGGTGCCATTATTCAATCTATCAACATATGCATTTGTTGTAATTTAGGGGAGAGGTGTGGGTTATATTCCCAGCGCCTAGCTCCCAGCCCCCAGCCGCTGGCCAGCTCAGCCACTGGTTGCTTGCT
>JAQHUG010000005.1:20294329-20309505 GCA_028555095.1 Dicrostonyx torquatus | reverse complement strand
CTCTCTCTCTCTCTCTCTCTCTCTCTCTCTCTCTGTGTGTGTGTGTGTGTGTGTGTGTGTGTTAGTTCTTTAGTTCCTATAGAGGCAACAAAAATCATCTCGAAATTCTACTTTGAAACTTGATGCATCTTTATAATATTCGGTTGTGCCACCTACAAAATGAAATGCTTTCCCCTATATCTTGTGCGGCCCCAGCTTCTAAAAAGTTGTTATTGTTTGGGTGATAAATGTCCCCCAAAGACCCATTTTTGAAAGGTTTGGTTGTCAGCCTCGGGTAATTGCTGTCAGATAAGGGAGTTTTTAAGCAATGTTACAAGCTCAGCTGGGCCCCTTGTGAGCCATGGTCACTCATACTTAGCTCAACAACAAATCATTTTGTTGCCTTTGAGGTGAGAGTTGTTTTCCATCAGCACTTTGAACGGAATATTAGGACCTCAGTCCTTCCCCCTTCCTCTTGTTTCCCTGCATCCCTGAAGTGAAAGGTTGCTCCGCCATGAGTTCCTCCACCATGTTCTCCTGCTGCCTTGTGCTCCACCCATCCTGTGTTCCGTTGCTGGCTTGCTCCCCTGCCACGTGCTCCTTCTGCCACGTGCTCCTGCCGCCGTATGTTCCCCCTTTGCCACATTATGCTACCACAGGCCCAAAGCAACATGGTCAAGTGACCAGGGGGTGAAACTCCAGGAATCAGTAGCTGGAGCAAATCACTGTGATGGAAAGCAAAGGTCTCCACTGAGCCCCAGGACTATTTCCTCTGAGAAAAGTCAGTGTGCAGACATGTGTGGCAATTTTATCTAAACTGACATATGTGCTTGTATGATGTAGGACCTTTTGAATGCTCTTTTGTTTTTCAATCCCTTTCAAAGGGATCAAAATTTATACATGCATAAGATTGTAAATGACAAAGCTTGGCAACAAACAATAAAACCGGGGTAGCTGTGGAAAAAAAATCCAGTTCTTAAAAATAAATAATCCAGTTCTTAAAAAAAATCTAATTCTAAAAATAACCCAAATAAAAATTATACTTAGAGAGATAAGTACTCATATTACCTCCTTATACTTCTGAAATGAAAAAAGAAGATAGTGTTTTCATTTCCAAAACCTTGGTTTTTAGTGAAGGAGGAGCTTGATCATGCAAACACACACACAGTTAACATGTGCCACTTGTACTTGTGAACACATCTGGCTCCAAAACAGAAGAATCCCGTAGTCAGAGCCACCTGCCAGTTCCCTAGTCCACACACAAACGTCAGGCCACACCCATTACACTCAAAAACAAATCCTTTTTAGCATCTGGTTTAACAGAGTTTGAAAAGGGCTGCCTGCCCCACTGTGGATTCTCCCTACAGAATGCCTCTTTCATTAATTCACAGAGGACTCTGAGGGTGGACGATGAGAACATAGATGTCAGAATTATTAACCCATCATTGTATAATTTATAGTGGGGGAAATACAGATGAAGATCAGCTGGATAAGAAGTAAATAAACACAGAACATCTGTGAATATACAAATGAAAATAAAGGGCTTGAAAGACTAGTCAACAAATGGCCAACAACAGTGGCAACACAGATGGGCAGATAAATTCAGTGCAGTTTTTGGGCATCCGGAACATTGGAACATGCTAGAATATCTCCCATCAATGATGTTGCTCTTTTCCCCTCTTCCCAACGAAACACAGGGACAAAGCACAATGCATTTCCTGGGATTTAATAACATTTGTATTTTTCAATTCCTGCCCTTTAGTGACCCTCATTGTACCTGACTTTGAACTGGCTGTTCTTAGTTTGAGAGTGTTGGGCCAGTAAAGTCTGAAATATCTATGGATGATCTGAAAAAAAAAAAGAGACATTCAAATCATAGCACCAGATCCCAGCACTTCATTAGACCATATTTGCCTTGAAAAATATTTTGTTATCGTCAATGAAATAACATTTCTGTTAGTAATGAGCCCTAATAGAGCTTTGCTGCCTACCTGTATTGGTGGTTCCAATAATAAATTACTATGGCTGTAGTAGACAGAGGAACGACAACCCCAAAATATCAAGTTCTAAAGACTAAGCTGTAAAGGTAAGTTATAAGGAGACGGGTCCTTTGCAAATGTAATTAAGTTCAAAATCTTGAGGTTGTTGTTTTGGTTTGGGTTTTTTTCTATATTAGTTAAATGGTCCTTAAACGGGAAATTTATGAGTAGTAGGTGGTGACTTGATAAAAGAGCAAAAGATGTATAAAACAAGGAAGATAAGCCTGAAGATCAAGGTAGAGATTGGAGTGACATTGTCACAAGCTTAAGAAAGGACAGCAGGCAGCAGAAGCTGCAATAGTTGAGGAGCAGGCTCTCTCTCCTTCCTTGTCTACCTAAAAGTTTCAGCCTGGTCACGTTGATCTTAGTTCTCTGGTCTCCATATATCTCTGTAACCTAACCCTCTGCATTTTCAGCCACTTGTTACAGCAGCTCAGCAAATTGATACAATGTTGTAAAACAAGGCAGGTCCACTCCCTTTCTAGTCTAGAAGCCAGAAGTCTGAAACTAGCTTTCCTGAGCTAAAGCCAAAGTGTTGGAATCAAAGTGTCTGGAAGCTTTGAAGGCAGTCAGCCTTTCTCAGGTTTTTAATGACTATCCTCTGGCTTCTGGAATCGTTCTTTTTCTTTCAAAATGTATCATTCTAGTTTCTCTTCCTGTCATTATATTGTTGATCCTCCTGGCTTATCCTCTTGTGTGCTTATCCTATGTGTTGCTGTTAATTGGGTCTGTCAGAAGATTCCACGGTACTTCCCCATCTCAAAGTACTTAACTTCGTCACCGGAGCAAAGGCCATACAATGTGATATCTACCGGTCTGGTCATTCAGGATGGGTGTGTTTGTGAGCTGTTGTTCAACCCACCACATAGTCTACAGTCATTAGACTCCCAATGTCTATGTGGCCCAGAGCTACTGTGGTACCCAAACACCCTAAAGTTATTTACAGCCGAACTCCATTCTCAGAGAAAGTGTTAATACTCAAGTCACTGTGAAGACACTGGGATTTTTCATAAATGTGTGGTTTAACACTTTGCAACAGTCAGCTTTAGCTGTCAGCTTGACACAACCTTTAGTCAGTTGAAAAGGAACCTTACCTGAAGAATTGTTTAAATCAGATTGGTCTGTGGCCATGTCTGTGGGAGATTTTCTTAACTGCTTATTGATGTAGGAGGCCCAACCCACTGTGGGTGTTGCCATCCTTAGTCAGGTGGGCCTAGGCTTTATAAGATCGGTAACTGAATGTGAGTTGGGGTCAAGCCCATAAGCGTCATTCCTCCAGAGTTCTTCTTGCCTCTAGGTTCCTTTCTTGAGTTCCTACCATGGCTTTCCTGAAGGATGAGCTATAACCTGTGTGCTGAAAGAAACCCTTTCCTCTCCAAGTTGCCTTTGTCCATGGTGTTTATCACAGCACTAGAGATCCAAAGCAGAACACACTCTCTGTGCTTTACTCCTGAGACATTGCCATATATTTCTCATTCCACAAAATAGTACCTCACAGAACCTTTTGTAAATAGACTGATCAAAGTTCTGCTCACTGAATTTATATGTCTCATTGTTCTTCATAGCATTAAAATTAGGGTTGTTACACAGCAATAGAAAAATAACACATACAAATGACATGCAATATTGATCTGTTTTTGGAAATAAAAATGCCTAGAAACCTATATGAACTTCAGCCCACAGGCAAGGCTAATGATCTGGTCAGATAATCAAGGATTTGAAGGAAATAAGACGGGAAAGTTAGTAAAAACTGGGCTGACCACCTGAAGAGTGGTGGGATAGGTTCTATTTTCCAGAGATGGCCCTGCCAACATACCCTTTACAATGTGGCATTGACAATGTTCATTTCTCTCCTCCAGTCTGTGTAATGCCATAATCATGGAAGAAATAATGCCATGTGAGTTCTAAGCTATGAAGGGTAATATAGCTTCCTTCTGGTACCCACAGAACACCCGCCTGTGGTGTCTAATAACCAGGCTGCAAGGAAACCAAGTAATATGAAAGAGCCACACACAGATGATCTAGCCTCAGTCTCAACTGAAGAATTTGCATTTATAAGTACCAACCTCCAGGTATGAGTAAACAAGCCTTCAGAATAACCTAGCTCTCAGTTTTAACTTATCCCTAGTGGCAGTGGAGATGTACTGACCCTGACTGGCCTGCTTATATAGAAAATTCATTATTAAAATAAATGCCATCTCAAACCATTACATTTGGGACACTTCTTTTTACAGCACTAGAAAACAGGTAATAAAAACTCTCAAAATTGTCTCAAAGGGTAAAGTTGTTTGTTCCCATTATAGGTGCTAATCAGAGGCCAATCATTGCAGAGAGGCTATTAGAAATACACTAGACGAGGAAAACTATTGAGGGGCTCTCCATCAGACCCTTTCTGCATTCAGTGGGCCTATAAGCAGACTGTTGTGGAGGGAAGGCAGACATCCTTCAGCAAGGCAGATCTGCTTGCTTCCGTGGATGAGTATCCCAACCGCAGAAACCAGCCACGTGTCTCCACTGCAGTCATATAAGCTGGTATTTGGTAGCTGCTTGACTACATCAAAAGCCTTCCATCTCAGAGAGACAGATTGTCCTAATGAAACAGCATAAACTCTGGGTATAGGATACTTTTCCAACAGTCCTTTTTATCCTATTTCTGCCAGCACCACCATCCATAGACTTGTTAAATGCCTTGTTTGCTCAGCTCTCTGACCAAAGAGCCGTAAGTACAGAAAAATCACCATGTGATGAATTGATACCTATGATAGTCGCTGACATGACCATGTATCTTATCAGCTAGAAGCAGTCAGCCTTCTAAGCAGTGGAATGGCTTATTGAAAACTCAGGAAATAATACTGTATTCAGTTTGAATGCTTTCCCGCAGGATGAAACGGGCAGGATTTAAAACAGCAACAACAGGAGGCCAAGATGGAGCAATAAGGACCACATTTATCCTCCCAGCTGTAACAACAACAGCAAAGACACAAGTGGTCCCCTGAGAACAGGAAGCAAATGAGGCAAACCCTGTGACACCCCCAGCCTGCTACTCTGAGAATTTCCAGGCTGCAGTAGAGGGAGCAGAAACCCAGGAAGAGCTTCCTGACTCCCTGAATAAATGAGGTAAAACCCAGGGTCCAGGAGACCAAAGTGACAGAATTCATGCGACAGTGTTTTGGAAAGAAGAGCTTCCCATAGAAACCCCCCCCCACACACACACACACAGACTTAACAGAGGTTCCTTACGTCTTTCTATGTGTGCGAGAAAAATCTTAGGTCAAGGAGAGAACTAGAAACAAACAGTGCCTTGTGCCCATGGAGGGACTCAACCAGCCTGGAAAGACTTATAGTGCACGGTGTAACTCTTCAGTAGTGGGTTCCTTCAGTAGTAGCCTCACAGTGAGTTCAATTTAACAGACCACCCAAAGCAAGCCCCAAAAGGACCAAACTGTGCTACACTGCGTTGAAGAACATTTCCTTGCTTCCCTCGTGACGAAGGTCCTAAAGGCAAATTTCAATTGTTTTATTTTGGTTTTCTGCCAACCAAATGCATTTCATGTGGTCTGAAAGGCGGAAGCAAAGCAGAAGAGCTTTCCCCAGTGCTCTGCCTGATGCTGAAGATGAAAAGCACTTTATTCTTCAGGTACTTTCCTGTCCTGAGAGAGGAGCCTTATGGCATTGCAGCAATATGATAGTGGCAGTAGTCCTAATTCATCTAGCAAAGTCTACTGAAATCAGCGGTTAAGGAGGCAGTTTCATTGCTTTTCTCCATCCTAATAGCAGCAGGGGTTGCTGCTGAATATGGTCTTAGTATTCTAAAAATGTGACCTAAATACCATTCTCCCCATCCTGACAACTCCCTATATCTCTTTCACAGAAGACATTTGCAATTATTTCAACTTCTTGAGAGAATTCTTGAGGAATTTGTAATAGTTAGTTAATGTCTGTGTAACAAACTACCCTTTCTAAACTTGGTGTTTTAAAACAATACTTACTGTCACACAGTTTAGTCTAGGCTAGGAACCTGGGAGCAGATTAGCTTGATGATTGCAGATCAAAATTTCTTTTGTGGTTCCAATTAAGTTAGCTAGAGCTAGAATCACATGAAGGTCTTCTGGGTCTGGAGCTTCCATTCCCAAGAATGCTCACTGACAAGGCCATTAAGAGCTGCCACAGCTCCTCAGTTACTATTAGCAGTAAGTCTCAGTGTCAAGGGGTCTCACATTGCTTGTCTGTCTTACAGGATAGGAGCTGGATTCTCCCAGAACAGGCAACCCAAAAAAGAGAATGGGGAAGAAGCCGCAGTACTTTGTATGACCTTATGTTATCTCTGCTTCACTGCATCCTTTAGAAGCCAACTCCCAAAGAGAAGTAATTCAGGCTCAGCTTTTTTGAAGGGGTTATGTCAAAGAAGTTGTAGACATGCTTAAGCCACCACATAATTCTCAATGGCATGAAGCATATTACTTTGGACAGTTTCAATGCAGTTTGCCTGTAATATCTAAATGCCTTTCCCACCATTAGGAACAATTTCAAAACCTCGAATTAGGTTATATCTACTCTCTTGGAAACTGATTAGGGTTTTTAAATCTTTCTTCTATCATCTTAATTTTTCTTCTTCAATGACAAAGTTTCATGAAGGTTAATTTGCCTTTCCTAAAATACAAGGTAGCATAAAGATGAAATTTGTTTCCATGTTCACAATAAAGTGACTTTTGTGCTGGATACATATTGAAACTATAGATCAGGAACTGGAAGAGATGGCTCAGTGGTTAAGAACACTGGTTGCTCTTCCAGAAGACCCAGGCTCATTTCCAGCAACCGTATGGCAGCTGTCAACTGTCTATAACTCTAGCCCAAGGCATCCAACACCCTCTTCTGATCTCCACAGGCACCAGGCATGCACATTATACACAGAGATACATGCAGGCAAAATACCCATACACATATAAATAAATTTAAAAACAAAACAAAAACAACAGTAGGCAAAACTCATAATATAAAAAGAAATAATTTAAAAAAGGTTAGTACAGTATCTTCAAATCTTTGAGTTATCTGGAATTCTGGTGGAACACAAAGTTATAAACACAACTTTCTTGCTTTAAACTTGACAAATAATTCATTTTGTTCACTGGATTGGAGTACAGTAGATTCAGGTTCAAATGTTGCTGGGCTCAGCTCTGTGAAGTTACTGGAGGCAGGCAGATCTCTATGAGTTTGAGGATGGTCTGGTAAACATAGCAAGTTTCAGGACACCCAGGATTGCATGTAGAGAACTTACCTCACAAACAAAACCAAAAACAAATAAATAAAAGATAAGCCTGTTTTTTCTATAACCAAAAATGTAAAATACTGTCATTGTTTAATGGAACAAAACCCGCAAAGCAGTTGAAATGTAGATAGGTTATTTTTAAAGTGTCAGGATAAGGGAATTGAAGAGTTTGGGTTACCTTACCGAAATCACTGAAGAAGAAAATGAGAGCACTTCAATGCATTCTGGACTTGACGCGGAGTGATGAATTTATTTTAAGGAGTTCCCAATGTAAAATGCACCAGCCACCCTTCTTCTCACGCCTGACAAACCCTGAAGCAATCTAAGGAAGGATTTACTTGGTTCACAGTTTCTGAGAACATCAGTCCACCATGGCAGAGAAGTGTGTCAGGAGGAGAACCTCAGCCCATGGCAGCAGGAGCTGGCAGCTGCTTGTATATATGGTGGTGGGCAGGATGGAGACAGCTGCCCCTGTAACGGGAAGCAGCTAACACCTTTAAAGGTCGGTCTCTCATGACCTACTTCAGACATCTAGACCTCACCTGCTAAAAGCTCCACAGCCTTCAAAATAGTGTCAGAAATTGGAACTGAGTGTTCAAAACATGAGCCTGGAGTAGGGGATATCTCAGATTCCAGTCATAACAAAATGAGACCGTCCTTGTAGGCAATAAAATTTATCAAAAGTATTTCAGATAATTCAAAATATTTTAAACCATTGTGACCATACAGCAATTCCACCTAATAAAACTAGAGCTATATTATGACAATGGAGAGAATATAGTAACCTATAGCCACCAGTTATTAACTAATAGAATAATACAGCTGATGAGAGGGAGATTTTTAATCACGTGAACAAGAGACCTATCAGCCTGGCTGGCAGTCATTTCAAAGTGAATCTAAAACTTCTTCATTTTGTTAGACCTAACTAACTTTGTTTTGCACCCTTAGATATAAGAGCCCATAACAATTTTCAGGACTAATATGCAAGGTATGATCAAATACAACTCAGCCTAGCGCCAACCTCCCTAATGAAACGGGAAATAGTGGAACCTAAAAGGCAGAAGTGAAGCAATCAGGGGAGCTGGATTCTAACTATGCACTCCCAGTTCAAAGCATCAGAAATGCTATTCTCTTTCAAGTGCTCTTTGCTGGTGTGTTCATGCCAAGCTGGCTTCCTATTGGCTTACATCAGCTCTTCTTTACTTCAAATGGACTTACACGGTTTTCACTTTACAGCCAATGTGTCGCAGGTGACATGGCTGAGTGGGCAAAAGCACTTGCTGTGCACCAGGTGACCTGAGTTTGATCCCCAGAACCCACCCCAACACATATAACAACAATAAATTGAAATTTTTAAACATTGAGACAAATGATGTTTTAATGAAAAACATTACATGAAAAATAAATATATTTGATACAGACTTGGAGGCTAGAGATGATCACAGCAGATCCATGGTAATAATGGGCAATATTCACTATGAAGAATAAGAGAAGACACAAAGTCTGGGAAATACATGTGACTTTAGCATCTACATACCTTGAACTACTATGTGATCCCAAGTGTGATCAATAATTCCGCTTATTCTGAGAGATGGTTCACTAAGATACAATATCTGGGCATACCATCTCTGTTAATTTTAGAGACTTACAATTGCTTTGACTTACAAAAGCCACCCTTCAACCAAAAAAACAGGGGACACCCAAGAGAATGTGAGTCATGAGTTTTCCCTGACTGCTTAGCTGTAATGTTCTCAGTCAAGGATATGGCTTAGCACGCATTCCCTATTTCTTTTTTAAAAGGTGGGATTTTTTTTTTTTGCTTTGTCTTGTTTCTGTTTTCTGACATGAAGGGTGATAGCCCAGGGCCAGCGAGGCAGCTAAGTCATGAACATACATACAGCAATACTAATGAATGAATAAACAAAAAATATAACCATCTCAGGAATCTTTAGTAATTGCATTACAAATACTAGCACTACCTGGAAAAGAGATGTAATCCATATCCACAATCTATCCTCCAAACGGCTCCTAGAAGCTAGACTACCCAGAAGGATATAGCAAAATGCTACATTCAGGCCCACATGTTAGGAAGCTTAGTAATGTTCCAGCCTATAACAACAGTGGCAGCTATGGTTTCTCTGATGGAGTTAAGTAACGACTAGTAAAGTCTTCTACCTGCAAATGAGTAACGAAAATGAAAAATATGATTTCCGATTCAGCCAGATCAGTGACACTCAGCTGAGGTATTTGCACAGCTCCTACATTAAAGACACATGCCATTTCTTCAACTATTATCTTTATACTTGAATATACCAGTGACGGCTCCAGGGGTGGGAGTAGAAGAGGGGGTAAAAAGAAGGGTGACATGTGTTTCTCCAGAGGAACTGACATATCATCGTGGGGGTAGCCAGGGAGGAGGAAAACACGGGAAAGGATGCGGTTCAAACCATCCTCTTCTGCCACTTTAATTTACAAACTTAAACTTGCTCTAAATACACACATATGCTTCTTTGAATAAGTGACTGTGAGTTTTGGTCTGCCTGTCTACTTTCCATTCAGCAGACATGACTGTGTCCTCATTTCATAGGGGTCAAAGAGGAGGCCGCCCAGGTGTCTAACTTGAGAGCAGTGTGGGAAAAGATGTGCTGTTTAAAGAATCTCCTAAACAGGAGGACTTGCTTGGGAATCATCGTCCAGTCTAAATTGCACTAAGTGGAGGGAAAGGGAATCCCACTAACATACATAACTCCAAACAACAGACTCTTTTTTGTTTTCTTATTTGTTCCCCCACCCCACAAACATGATCTGGAAGGCACTTACAACTAAATATTCAAGAAACCACCACGTATACAATACAAAATGAGCTCAAATGCATTAATATGCTTCCCACATGTAACTGTTATTGCTTCTGATTCTTCCAACTCACCTAAAAATATATGAATTTATGTAGTTATAAATTGTCAACTATTGCTGTAAACATGATACTTATTTTTAATGTTTCATTTGATCTTGTGTCTTTTGCTAGCAATGAAAGTATTAATCAACTGAGATGGCTTAGCAAGAAAAGGTATCTGCCGCCACGCCCGCCCGCCCAAGCTTGATCTTAGGACAGACTCAACTTCTGCAACTCATCCTCTGGCCTCCACACATGAGCCCCTGCTCCCCGACCCTGGCTCGGTTATCACTGCTGTGATGAAACACCGTAAGAAGGAAAGGATGTGATGTCTTTGACTTCTCCATCCCTGATCATCACTGAAGTCCTTAATTAGAAAAAACAGTAGAGAGATTATGAAAAATGCACCCCTAGGTCTCCTACTGTAGAAAGTGCTAGTTTTAGTATTTTTACTCCACTATAAATATAGTCAATAAACTAGTTTATTTATTGCCACGTATAAGGCAATATTTGCTTTATCTGTGAGTGTGTCACCAAGAGAAGCATGACACTTTCACTTGGTGTCACAATTAAAGCAATTACATCAGATACTACTCATGTTTACTACTGATTTAAAAGTATGGTTTTTTCTGGACCCACCACTAAGTATTATTGATGTATTATGAAGAAACATGCATATATTTCTATATCACAAATTTAAGTATTTTATAACTGACTTTAATATTCATATGGTACTCTTTGTAATTCTGCATTTACTTAAACCTTCTATTTGAAACTATTTCCTAGACTGTTCTATAGATTTAACTAGACTGCCAAAGGTAAAAGAAAAATTCCACCCCCTGCAATCTGATCCCAATAAAGCCCACTGCCTACTCAAATGTATAACACATATAAAATAAAGGCTCTAGAACTGAAGCCTTCTTCATTTTATAATAAATTGATCACTAGGAGCAACTGAAATAGCAGTTGTCACCCAATGGGTAGAATAGAACTGTTGATAACATTAGAACAACAGGATGGGGCCCTGATATCATTGAGAAGTTTCTTTTCCCGGTCCCTATCAATTACAGTAACCCAGAATTTAACACACTCTTCTTTAGGTTCCTAATGCGTGGCAGAACTGAGATGAGTTACACCTTCACTGGTGCTGGCCTTCATTACAGCTAACCTATATGTAGACACCCAAGGGAAACTATGATTCGTTTTATTAATAAAGACAATGAAAAGTGCCCTTAAATTGTTTTAAACATTTTCATTATAAAAGAAAATGAAGAGTCACCAACCTACAGTAAGCCTGTAGCCCCACTCCTAACTCCTTGACATCTTTAGATCAGGGCAATCTGCATTTAGAGATGTTTTTCTTAATACTTTAATGATCTGTTTTCCTGCCTTTCCTTTCAAATGAAGAGTCAGACCTGAATTCACACCTTGTCCAAACTTGTTTGATAATTACTTTTGAAATCTGAACTCTAGCCATTCTTCCTTTTGCTCAAAAAGCAATGCACACACCAACTGATTTTGTGTTTGCGCTTTGAGCTTTATTCGTGTTTCTGGTGGGTAATATTTCAAATTATGTAGCTCACCCACCGAAGTGTTAATTCATGAGAAATAAATGTCATTTTTGGGAAGTCACCCATAAGCAATGTGCAGCAGGTTTTTGTTTTGTTTTGTTTTGCTTTTGTTTTTTTAATGTCAACTTGATATAGGCTAGAGTCATCATAGAGGAGGTTGCCTCAACGGAGAAAGTATCTCCATAAGACCTGCCTGTACACAAGCCTGTTGGACATTTTTTAAATTAGTGATATGGGAGGGCCCAGCCCATTGTGGGTAGTGCCACTCCTGGCTGGTGGTCCTGGGTTCTATAAGAAAGCAGGCTGAGCAAGCCATGGGGAGCAAGCTATGAAGCAGCACCCCTCCATGGCTTCTGCATCAGCTCCTGCCTCCAGGTCCCTGCCCTGTTTGAGTTCCTGTTCTGACTTCTTTCAGTGATGGCTCCTCAGTACTTGAATTATGACATTGAGTAATGCCATCTATCCTCCACTGTCATTCCCTTTTATGGAGTATGAACTCTTGATTAGCACTGGGGATACAGGAACAATGTGGGTACAAAAGCAAAGACAGAAACTAGGGACAAGGTCTCCCTCTTCCTCTTTCTCTCCCTCCTTTTCTTTCTCTCTTTCCTCCTCATCCTTCTACTTCTTCCTCTTACTCCTCCTTTTCCTCTTTTTCTTTGTTTTTTTTTTTAATTTTTTTCAAGACAGGGCTTCTCTATGTAGCCTTGACTTTCCTTGAACTCACTCTATAGACCACGCTGGCCTCGAACTGAAGAGATCCAACTCTTTATGCCTCCCCAGTGCTGGGATTAAAGGTGTGTGCCACCACGTTTGGCTAAAAGAATCTTATTGTCTATAGGGACATAATTTTCTTATAAGGAAATCAAGGTAAAACTTTAATTTTTTTTCTTGAGGTTAACATACATAGAAATGAGTTTCATTATGACATTTTGTTTTTAAAAATTCTGATTTTATTATTTTTAATTGTGTGTAGAGTGTAAATACAGGTACCCGAGGAGGACAGAGGCATCAGATTTCCTGAAACTGGAGTTATAGGCAGTTGCGAGTCATCTGACATGAGTGCCGGGAAACAAATTTGAGTCTTCTGCAAGAGCACGATGCTCTTAGCTTCTAAGCCATCTTCTAAGCCTCATTAGGACTCTGTTAAACACAGATGCTATTCTGCTTTGTTCTAATTCGCAAGTTAAGGTTCATTTCAAATGTGCCCTTAGCCTAAGCTCACCCATTACACATATATAATCTACACAATAATTCAGTAAAAGTGAAAACTAGGTCCCATTTTTCCTCTTTATTGTCTTCCACTCCTACTTTACTCTGCTCCACACTTGTTCTGTGTCCTCTTTATATGCCCCGTATCCATTGCCATTTGTCCACTAGGACACCAGACTTTTTCTTTTGAGAGTCATTGAGAGAGCATCTATGTTCATTTTCAGTCTTCAGCATGCAGCTCAGAAATTTCAGACCCTAGCAATCTGAAAGAAAGTAGAAGAGGTGTCTCCTATTTTAGAAGAGGAAAGGCAAGGATGGATGGCTTCACATGCAACATGGTATCTCACCAGGAAGGCTTCACAAGCTTTCTAGTCTCATTGTGTGGTGTGTATCATACACTCACCAAACAGGCACTCAGCGGGGGCAAGTCAGTGCTGTGGTTACATTTTCAGGAACTCATATAAAGGCTTAAAGAACAAGAAATTCATTAGGCCATCAGTAGAGTTTTCCCTTAAACCGACAGGTGTATTTGAGTATTTATTTCAGAAGTGAAGATAATAAAAAAAAAAAGGAAGAAAGAGAGAGAGAGAGGAAGAAGAATGCAAAGAAGGCACAAGGACATAGACCACAGTAGAGGAACTGTTGTGTCAGTACTTCAGGGAGAGTTGGAGTTCAATCCTTTTAGACAGAAACCATTGGACATAATGCAAAACATCTAAGAATAGTCCTAGCTGTGACATGAAGAACTTGGGGTATTTAGGCATGAAGCGTAAAACTTTTAAACATTTATAAAAGAGAGACAATTCTGTACTATCACAGGGAGGAAGGAGAAAGTCAATTCCTCTTTGCATGCTGAGTCAGCGTAATTGAAATATGTTGGTTCTCCACAGTTTTAGCTGAGAAGAAGCAGGCAGATCCTTGGGAAGACATGCAGATACTGGTGACTGCAAGTCTAGAGGCCGAAAGCTCCATGGACTTGGGTGGGACACGCCAAGTATATATCAAACTGTACTTGGCCCTCCTTGAAAATCTGTTTTAAGTTCTTACACTGGCTATTTCTGAGAGAAGCCTGGAGAAGGTATATTCCTGGATAAGAAGTGAGAAGAGCTTGTTTTGTGCAGGTTAAACTAATATCCTTTATTCCATAAACACATAACTATTTTGTGTTGGCTATTGCATAGATGATAAAGAAGAAACTACAGTATTTGGCCTATAGTCTGGTCCCCAAGTAAGTCCCCAAGAGTGGAGAAGTCAGAGCCGAACCAAAAGTTATTATCTAACTAACAAATTCCAGTGCTTCAGAGAATTTACTGAACCAGGGTTTGGTTAACATCTGCATTAATCTAGGTGGAGACAACACAGTAAAACAAACCAAAGTATCCCTATTTTCCAACAAAGGGAGAGACCTGGGCATTGGAATTTGTGCTTGCCTCCCTCCAAATCTCAGAACTCCTCTTTCCAAGAGGTATTGGAGCATGGACAAAGCCGAGGGAGCCTGTGCACAAGAGAAATGTCATGTGGCCATATGACACCAGATTGTGTCTGGGCTTTGTTGGTGAGAGATTACTTGTCTTTGACAAGAAAGAGAGAAATCACCCACTGTTATCCCAGGTCAGAAGCCTAAAAATGGAATCATAGACCTGTTTCAGATATCATTTTGTTTTTTTCCTATTAAAAATTCGGGGAGATGCCAGATGGTGGTGGCGCATGCCTTTAATCCCAGCACTCGGGAGGCAGAGGCAGGTGGAACTCTGAGTTTAAGGCCAGCCTGGTCTATAAGAGCTAGTTCCAGGACAGGCTCCAAAGCTACAGAGAAACTTTGTCTCAAAAAAACAAACCAAACCAAAACAAAACAAAAAAATCTGGGGAGATAACAGGTGTCTACAATACAGTCAAACCCAGGAGTTTGTACACATAACAAAGGATGAAGGAACCTGGAGCACCCTCCAGCCCTCTGGAAAGAGTTAATTAATGCACACCAGTTCAGGGTCTTAGAAGAGACATTATGAAAGAGGACCACCACAGCTTGGATTGAAAGGGTCTTTAAAGGACCTGTAGGTTCAAGGTTTTTTGCCAGGCTCTGGTGCTACTGGCAAGCAACAGAACCTTCAGGAGATGGGGCCTTGTGTGACATTAAATCACTTGAGATAGCTCTTGGAGCAGATGCATGTAGTAATGAGGAGGAGCGGGCTGTGGGGGCTGCGTTCCCTGGCACC
>JAQHUG010000005.1:20279649-20289748 GCA_028555095.1 Dicrostonyx torquatus | reverse complement strand
GCACTGATTGTAGATGTGTTTAAAAAGTAATTTTAGCACTATGGTCACCACTGTTCCACTTTGAATATTACAATTATGTTATTTTAAAATGAGCTTCAGGGAACACCAACATGATTAGCCAGCTACAGAGAGCAAAGGCTGTAAAAGTCCAACTACATTTAACTTTGAAAGACTTTCGCCTGGGTCTTGAATGGCTCTTGATAAACACAGGGTGGTTCTAGCAAGCAGGAAGTCAAAGATATTCTAGAATATCATCTCTTATCCATGAACCTTTGTTTGTGTTGTTCATCGTGGAAGTGACTCCACAGAACTCTCGTCACCCAATTACAGGCTAAATGTTGTTAAAGGCAGTTCAAAGTCAGAGGGAGAGAGACACAGAGAGATAGAGAGAGATGCATACATTCAGTATTCTAACCAAGATTCAAAAACACAGGTGTCCACCTAGTTAGCCTCAGTGGCAGGATATTTATGGATACCATGCAAAGAGTCCTGTGAGATCTGAGGGAGGAATAGCAAGCTTAGTGCAAACCTAAAACTGGGATGTGGATTGAAACCAAGGCTTCATTGTCTTTAAGTCACAGCCTGGTCCTTGAGTCTCTCTCCCTCCCTCCCTCCCTCCCTCCGTCCCTCTCTCCCTCCCTCCCTCTTCCCCCCTTTCTCTCTCTCCCCGTAGGATTCCTCTGCTCACCACCATTCTGGCCTTCTCCAGCCTCTTGGCTCCAACTGACCATCGTCAACTGACATGACCCTCTGTGAACCTCAGCTCAGCTTTCTGAACGGGGTTGACTGTGCGTGAGTTAGCAATGTGACCTCAGAAGGATCCCTTTGGGTTTGCGGGCATGGTTAATCAAATCAGAGAAGACAGAGCACAGACGTGATCGCGTAGCCCTCACAAACAAGACAGGCAAAGGCAGGCATGCGCAGCCTAACATCTGTGAATGGTTAACCGCTACTTCTTGAACGGCAAATTATAGCATAGCTTCATGGTATATTATTTTAAGGGTTGCTTTATTTTTTCAGAATTTTTTGTTTAGTTTATGTGTGTATACATGTGCCGGAGTGAGTTTATATATGCCACATGTCCACAGGTGCCTAAGGAGGGCAAAGGTCATCAGATCCCCAGGAACTGGAGTCACAGGCTATTGTCAGCGGCCTGATGTAGCTGCTGGGGAATGGAGGGAATGGGCTGGCTCCTTTGCCAGCACAGTAGTGCTCTTGACTGCTGAGCCGCGTCTCCAGCCTCTGGCTTTACGATACTACATTTTTAAATGTACTCTTTCTTCGGTCACATTTCAAGCAGAAAATGTTGTTTCTTTACAGCAAAGGGACTGTAATACAAAGGACGGATGCACAGGTGATGGAAAAGCTGAAAGTAAGATAGCCAGTGTTTGCCAGCAATGAGCTGCTGGTACCCTGCATTGGAAGGATATAAAGAAGATATTTTACCCTGGAGACATTAGAACCAGGGCCTGTCAAAGAGACATACCCGCTACTGGAGATGCTGCCGAGGCAGTCCAAAGGGGACAGATACTCCAACAATTCCATCCTTTTCTGTCCCAATCTCCTTGTACCCGCTATCAGTCTGACATAGGAAACCAGCGTCTGTGTATGTTTACGCTGCTATACCAGAAAACCACAGCCTGGACAGCTTAAACAATGGACATCTACTTCTTGCAGTTCCAGGGCTGTGAGTTGAATGTCAAGGTACCAGCATGGGCAGTTCCAATGAAGGCTCTTTCTACAGTGTAGAAAGCTGTCTTCTTGCTGTACCTTTTATGTCTTCAAATGAGATATATACACATCTTTCTCTTCTTATCACACCATGGTCCTCCCAGTTGGATTAGGGATCCATCGAGGTTTGAATGAGAAGGGGTTCAAGTGTTTAACGATTGGGTCTCAGCCAGTGTCACAGCCCCGGTGTCACTATTTGGGGAAGCTATGGAACTTTTGGGAAGTGGAGCCTAGGGAGGGGAAGTGGATCTCTCGGGGAGAGAGTTTAAAGTCTCATTTCCTGTTGTTTCTATTTCGCAGTGATGAGATCAGATGTGAGTAGGCAGCCTCATGCTCCTACAGCCACAGCCTCAAGATGCTTGAAACTGCTCTGCCTTCCCCGCAAACTCTGAGTCCAAACAAATCCCTCCTTGAGTTATTTCTTGTCAACTATTTGTTCACAGCAGTAACTGAAGTTGCTGATGCAGGCCCTACTTTTCTGACCTCATTTATCTTCTGATATTGTCATAATGGAGGTAAGAATTTCAACACATGAATTGGGTGGAGAAGGCACAAATCAATAGATAGCATCACAGAGAAATGAGACTCCTCCCCTGACCATCTGCCCCACCCCGACACTACCAACATACACTTTCTACTGTGAAACAGAGAGGGCAATAAATAGATCTTAGGGCAAACAGTAAATATCCTCTTCAGAACCAATTTGTCCAGAGCCACAGCGCCACACCAGGTCCTAATCCAGGTTCTCTAAATCCAGCTGATGGCGACTTCCATTGAGGCCACACTATACACATCAGCTCTCCCAGGCTCATCTTTTTCTGAATTTCCATGTCATTTTTATTCTTTATTTTGTGATTCATTAATGAATGGTCTCTTGTTTTATTTCTGTCTTTCTTGTGAGCAATATTCCATCATTCTACACCTATCCAATTGTACCAATGTATTAAGATCAAGAATCATGGAGATTTCAAGTGACAGCCATCTCATTGTTTATACATACTGTACATGCTACATAACCAGTTTAATTGAATGATTTCTCCCACCAGATTAGCAAATGTTGTAAAGAATAGTTCTGCCTGAACAAGGATGACACCAATAGACTTGCTAACATGGAAGGGAGAAATCTCAAAGGGCCTCAATACTAAACAAAGAGCTACAGACAACTAAGGAATGCTGAGAGCATGAGAAATAGTCTTCCCCAGCAAAGAGCAACTAACTGGCTAGCCAATACCAAGTGGTCAGCCCTGAAATTATATGCATGCAAGTAGCATATAGACTGTGAAGGTTCTATTTATGCATTTAGGAATACATATATCTATGCCTATATATACACATATAAATAAATAAATACACACACACACACATATATATATATATATGAATAATTAAAAGAGACCATGAATGTGAGAACAAAGTGGGGAGTGTACATGGTGTGGTTGGAGGAAGGAAAGAGAAGAGGGAAAATGTTACAGCTATACTTTAATTTAAAAAAATATTTTAAAGCCAGGCAGTGGTGGTACATGCCTTTAATCCCAGCACTCAGGAGGCAGAGACAGGCAGATCTCTGTGAGTTTGAGGCCAGCCTGGTCTACAGAGCAAGATCCAGGGCAGGCTCCAAAGCTATAGAGAAATCCTGTTTCAAAAAAACAAAACAACAACAACAAAAACAACAAAAGATATTTTAAAAGAATAGTTCCATTATTTTTTCAATAAAACTATTCATCTGTTTTTCAAAATGCCATAATCCTCTAGCTGTCTAGAAAATTTTTCTGTGACTCCAGGAAATTACCCACATAAATATTGTTTATTATTATTTTGGGTGTCCTTTCAAAGAGCGATCTAGTCATATGAATCAGGAAGGTTAGTTCCCTCTCAGTTCCCTTCTGTACAGATTTATCTATCAGGGTATCTCTGATCCTGGCCCTTTCTCATCCTTATTGGGAAACTGCTGTCCTCTTTTCTCATGGTCATCCTGAAAATATCTGGTTTGGTTGCTATTGATTAGCAGTGTATCACCCCATTCTTACTTACAAGATAAAGTTGTAGAAAAATCAAAAATTCCTTTTCAGAAATCTCCCAGAGGTGAAATGATAAACACCTCTTCTTTCTGTTACCACCTGTGTTATGAAATATGACCTGTATTTTGCAATCACTCAGAACATTATTAGCTCAATGAGATAGAAACCAAAGTCAAATGTTATATTGCTTGTAAGAGAATGTTTAGATTGTACTGCTTTCGACTTAACCCCAACTCGGCTGCCATTCTGAGCACTGTTATGACAAACAGTTACCATCTCCAAGTATCCCATAAGGTCACACAAGCTTCCTTCCTTATGCCACCATCTATGAGCGCAGCAAAAGCTCTTCAGCCCCTGTGAGGTCATCAGCGAAGTGATCCACCACTTCTCTGGCCACTCACTACCCCAGCCACATTCCTCCTGGCTTTGCTGCCCTCTGTGCCCAGACTTTCTCTTTCTGCATCTTCATTCAAGCTAAAGAACATTTCTGGAGGAAATAACGTGATCAGGCTCAAGGATTTCTGTGGCTTATTTTTTTTTTTTATGATGGAGAGGAGTTGTTTTGTCATTTGTTTTCTGTTGTTGTTTATTAAGGTTTTTTTTTTCTTTTAGGGGGCTTGGTGGTGTGTGTGTGTGTAGCCACAAAGGACAGAGGAAGGCGCTGGATTTCCTGTAGTAAAGTTATTTCCAAAGTAATGAGTATTGTATTTTCCTCTAAGTTTTAGGAGAAATTAGTGGTTCCTGTCAGACCTGTACTGACTTATTTGTTTTTAAGTTTTTACATACTTACAGTTTAAAACTTCAAGAAACCGGAAAGAGTATAGAGTATAAAACAGGTCTCCCTGCAATCCCTGATACTCAGTACTAGTTGTCCTCCCAAGTAGCAAACCTAGTATTTACTTTTGCTGTTGTCATTGTTTTACATTTATTTTTTTTTATTTTGTGTATATGAATGTTTTACCTTCATGTATGTATGTGCATCGCATGGGTGCCTGATGCCTGCAGTGTTCAAAAGATGTCATCAGATCCCCAGGAACTGGTGTTACAGACAAAAATATTGGTTCATGGAACCGAACCTGGGTCCTCTGCAAGAACACCAAATACTCTTAACTGCTGAGCGATCTTGCTAACCAACTTGTTTGTTTGTTTGTTTTAATCTCTTCTCTGAAGCAGATTAGCCAAGATCGATTAGGTTATGATACAGCAAATTTAATTCAAAATGCTAGTAGGTGAATACAGTAAAGATTGCTTCCGCATCAAAACATGTCTTGAACCTGCATTGCTTTGTGAGGCATGACTTCAGTGAAAGAGAGAGCCAGAGACTGGTTGGACATATAAATCTCTTACTCAGAGGGACTCACATTGAGCTTGGACTAATCACAGACGTACTTAACAACCAGAACTCATAGTTCTATTTGAGATCTGCTGCCTCTGTTTCGGTTGCCTTCTAGATAGGACCACACAGAAGAATCTCAGTCTATTCCAAATGAACCTGAGTCCTCCACCCGTCACCTCCCACCTTTCCCACATCTGCAGATGCTGTAACTTCTCATTCAAGCAGGCGTCCCAGCTGAAAATTCAAGTGTGAACCTTGACATTGTCCTTCCTTCCTACCTCACTCTCCCATCTCTGCCCCTCTCTGTCACACGCGCATCCCAGCCTAGCCCTGTGTGTCCCTTATTCCTCTGCATACCCAAACTCCTGGCAGAAACACCTTAAGGGAGACAGAATTGATTTTGCTCATAAATGTGTTCCTTCATTACAAGAGGGTGTAGCAAAACAATTTACAGTACGGGAGCCAGAGAGCAGAAAAGGAGGGGTTTCTTCTTTCCCCCTTTCCATTCCTTCTATGCTCCCAGCCTATGGGCTGACGCCAGCCACAGTCCGAGCACCTTATTCTCCCTGGAAAAGCCCTCCCAGCGCAGTGTGGAGCTACGCTAGTCTCCTAGGGACTTTGCAGTCTCATCCTATCCATACCAAGCTCAGGCACCATAGGCCTCTTTCAAACTCCACCTTGACTCCACCCACTCGTTTCCAGCCCCACTTCTTCTTTCTGAACAAAGCTTTTCATTATCTCTGAGCTGAATTATTAAAAGACCTTCTTCATAAGCTGCTCTGTAATTCAGAGTTATTTTCTAGGCGGATACGCTTAAAACATAGATCATATCACACTACCCCCCTGCCTCAAGCCTTTGCTTTGAAAATCAAATTAGAACTTCTGAGAGGGCTCGCTCAGGTCTGTGTGATACGGCTCCAGATTGCCTCACCAAATGCGCACATTTCATGTCAGCCTCCGCCTCCATTTTGGCTGCGGATCCATCAAACTTGTCCAACTTCAAGGCCTTCGTTCTTGCTGGCTCTCTTCAGAAAGGTCTCTCATCCTCCCGTGTCACTTCCTCAGTCAGGCTTTCCTTGTCCCCTTAACACGAGTAGGTCTTACCAGCTACTTTCTGTCATATTTCCTTCAGAGCAACAGACCCAATCGGTCATTTTTATATGCGTTTGCTTGCTGATTTTCTTTCCTCACAAAATGTAAGCTCCAGACATTTCTGTGCCGTTGGGAAATCTATTCCCAGTGCCTAAAGCGGCATTTATCTTAAGGAAGGTGGTGAATAGAAGGCAAAGGACCCGGACATTTGAGTAATGTGACAGACACAGGAATGGCTTCCTATTTTAAAAACAAAAAACCTAGACTATGACGCCACATCTGTCTGCCTCCAAAGCTCATGTGTGTTGTTGTTGTTTTGTTTTCTGTGTCATACTGACCTCTCATACAGTTTACACCTGTGATACTCAGCTAATTACTCTTTTTAATTTTTTTATTTGTTTTTTTTCAAGTGTAACAGTCCTAGCTGTCCTGGAACTCACTCTGTAGACAAGGCTGGCCTTGAACTCACAGAGCTCTGCCTGTCTTTGCCTCCCGAGTACTAGGATTAAAGGCGTGCCCCACCACCACCCGGTCTTTTAAAATATTTTATTAACACAAATCAATTCTACAAAATAATGACACTCGTTGGAACATTTTCATGTGTACAGATAATGTAATTTGATGACATCATCATCTCAGTTTTCTTTTTCCCTGCCCCTAATCTTATTTCTCATCTCTAACGGTCCTCCTTCTACCTTTATGGCCCTCTCCTTGAGTCCACATATTAAAGAAAATGTGGTAGTTACTTTTCTAAATCTTGTGGAATTTTTGTCTACACTGTAAAAATGTGTCTCTGCTCAAGGCACCTTCTGATTGGTTTAATAAAGAGTGAAATGGCCGATAGCTAGGCAGGACTTCTGGGGGAGAGAGAACTCTGGGAAGATGAAAGCCTGATCTGCCAGTGAAATGCATTGGAAGCAGGACATGCAGTATGGAAATGAAGTAAAAAGTCAGTGACAGAATGTAAATTTAAAAATACGGGTTAATTTAAGTTATAGGAGCTAGTTGGAAATAAACCTAAGCTAAAGGCCAAACTTTCATAATTAATGACAAGTTTCCATGTCTTTATTTGTGGGTCAGTGGTCCTGATAAGAAAGCACTACTACAAATGTCTCTTTTTATTTGTTTGGTTTTGGGGTTTTGTTTTCTTTTTGAGACAGGGTTTCTCTGAGCAGCCCTGGCTGTCCTGGCACTCACTCTGTAGACCAGGCTGGCTTCAAACTCAGAGATCCACCTGCCTCTGACTCTCGAGTGCTGGGATTAAAAGTGTATACCACCATGTGGCTGGTTAATTTTTCTCAATGTGATGATTTCCAGTTCTATCTACTTTCCTATAAACGATATGACTTTGTCTTTATTAATGGCCAAGTAATACTCCACTGTGTAGTACTTAGTACTTGGTTGTTGTGTATTTGGCCTCGCTTTACTATGGACAAGAGCAGCCACAAGTCTCCTGGTAAGTCTCATATGAAAACTGAATTTGGTGACAAACCCTCATTTGGATTTCACACACGAATGAAAGTGCTACTTTGGAAGCACTGGTAAAAACCCATCCATGTGCTGAATTAATTCACTGCAACACTTTTCCCCATCTGGAACTTGGATTTCTGGTTTGTGCTATCCTGTGAATAAAGTGATATAAAAAAAAAACACTCAAAATTCTGAGCCTACCAGCTTTCACACTAGAACTGAGAAATTGTCAGCAAGCTCCTTTGCTATTGCAAAACCATCCAAGTCATGGACACTTGGTTGCCAGAAGATACCAAGTAGAAAAATCATCTAGAAGAATATGGTGTCTGAGGACAGCAATTGCCCAAAAATTTCTTCACAATTCTAAACACTTCCAATGAAACAAACAGAGAAGTTTGTCCCGTTATGTGTAATAATTTGAGATGCTCAGGGTAGATTTTACTAAAGTTCTGTTTGGATGAACTAGTGATTTGGTGGATTGGAGAAATGACTCACTGACTGAGAATACTGGATGCTTTTCCAAAGGACTGAAGTTTGATTCCCAGCATCAAAACCAACTGTAACTCCAGTTCTGGCAGTTTTGGTGCCCTCTTCTAACCCCCACAATGCCAGGAAGCACAGAAACATATGCAGGTCAAACACTCACACACAATAATTAAAATAGTAACTTTTTAAGTAGTGACTTAAAGCTAGAGAAATGGTTCTTGAGGAAAATGCTTGCAAGTTGAGCATGAAGAACTGGTTCTGATCCAGAGTCCACATAAAAACTAGACATGACAGCCTGCCCCTGTCCTAGAGAGTGGAGACAGGCTCATTAGCCAGCCATTCTAGCTCCAGGTTCATCGTGTGACCCTAAAGTGGAGAGCAACAGAGGAAAGCACTCAACAATATCAGCTATCAGCCTTCACCTGTGCATGCAAGGCAAGTACACTCATACACACGTGCACACATACACGCCATGCACAATGATTTACACTCCCATAGCACAAATAAAACAAGATTCTTTATTTCCCAATTTGCACAACTGACTTCATGTATTGCCATTTACATCTACCATGTTATTGAAAACTGTGTTTCTTCTGATCAACTGAGTGGCATAATGCTATATGGTCTCAATATATTGTAGGGAAAATTACACAGCAGGTAAACTAAAGGACCCAGCAGTCTCCTCAACTGTGTTCCATGGATCATTGAATTCAGAGTCACAAAGAATGCTTGTCACAAAGTTAAGTTTCTGGCAGTTTCCCAGACTTTCTCCTACATCCCTGAGGACTGGGGCATGGAACCTGCTTGTTAGCTCTCTTGGTGATTGATTCTTACATGAACTAAAATTATATACCCAACACATAATGTGTTCCTGCCCTTGCTTGGCTCAGCCCTGAGGTTTGCCTCTAGACTATTGCTGCGGGAGCTCTTTCATCTCCTTTAGCCAATAGCCTTTAAGGTACCAGCCCACTGGGGCGTGGTTTCATTCATTTTAAAAAAGCAGTGGCAGCCCTTCTGCTCTCTCTCTTGCTTCCGGCTCCCATTCTGACTGCTAGACAATAAATAACCCCTTTTAATCAAACTGGTGTAGGATTGTTTTGTGTCTTTAACTATGAACAACCCCCCCAAACAACCTAAAGCAAGACTCTGTAGCTGACACCTAAGCAGAGGTCTGTCAAAATAACTGCCCTGTTAACCTGGGACTCCAAAATGTTGCTGGAATTTGCATCCTTTATCATTACTCATTTTCTCTTCTACAATATTTTTGGTTGGAAAATGGAGAACCAACTATATAAAGTGAAATTAGGCTATATTAGGTCAAATTTTACCTGCACACATCACTCTCTGAGAATAGAACATATTTTCACAACTTGAGCTAAGTCATTCACTTCAATATCTATTATCTTCTTAATTACTTCTTCAGTGTATCACTCCTCTTGGTCTAAAAGAAGTATATTATTTCTAAAAGTATGTCTTTCATTTTCTACAGGGACATTTTTACAAGAATATTTTCACTTATGGAATAACTTTGAATGCAATTTATCATGAACTTGACACTAGTTTTCGGTTCACTCCTCATAATACTAAGTCGTCTGGGCAAAAATTAATATATTTAGATACTGTGGTAAGTGCATAGACAACTCTCAGAATGAGAGAAAATATTTGAAATCCGTATATATTAAGGGACTGGTACTTACAATATATAAAGACCTGAAACTTAACAACAACAACAACTGATGTGGGATTCCTCTCTGTATGTTGTGAATACTGTTGGTTAATAAAGAATCTGCTTTGGGTCTATTGCAGCACAGAATAGGGCAAGGTGAGAATTCCAAACAGAGCCACCCAGATCTGAAATAACCATACAGAAACTGTATTAATTTAATTAAAACACTGCTTGGCCTTTTAGCTTATGTATACTTCTAGCTAATTCTTCTTCTTCTTCTTCTTCTTCTTCTTCTTCTTC
>JAQHUG010000005.1:20257829-20274765 GCA_028555095.1 Dicrostonyx torquatus | reverse complement strand
AGAGAGAGAGAGAGAGAGAGAGAGAGAGAGAGAGAGAGAGAGAGGAGAGAGAGAGTTTTAATAATGTTAACACACACGGTGAGATGCTGTGCTCTCATCCCCCCGGGAGCCACATACTAATAAAAACCCTATTACCAGACAGTGGTATGCCCCTTTGCCCCATCGGTCAGGGGTGTCCAAAAGATCCTCCAAACAATATAAACTAATGCCATTGCTCTTGATTACTGCCAGAGGATCAAGGTAAGATCCTATTGCTAAAGACACCACACTTGACTTGGAGACATCGAGCTGGTACTGACCTGGACTAGTTCTCATGGTGACAGAAGATTTAAGCAAACTGCCAGGGGAGAAAATTGATCACAGACCCAGCTGTCAGGTCTGAGAACTACAATAAAAATGGAACCAGCAAGATGGCCCCCAATGCTGCAAGAATGCTGCTTGTGTCATGGGAACAATCAACAGCTGTCTAACTGGGCCTAAAGCTTGCTCAGTTAGATGGAATCCATGCCTCATACTATAATCCTAGCTAAGAACCTATGACTGAAGGGGCCATAGATCCTAGTGCATCTACTACTACCATATTGCTAAAGGAAGTTTCCAACTGCTTTCTAAGTCCTCATTCTTATACCACAGATAACTGCAGCTCTCACACCCATCCAAGAAGTTTCTTTTTGCAGCAGAGCGAGACTAAGTATAGAGATCCATAACTAGTCAAAAGACAGAGAATAACTGATCATGGGGTGCCTGACCACAAATGGGGCATCTATCACACACTACGGGTCTGGGGACGTCATGGAATGGGGTGCAGCAGGACTGTAAGAGCCTAATGATATGGATGACTGTTGTGTGATGGCGTCTTCTGAATGGTGCACAGATGCTGCTCCATAGCTTTCAGCAATGTAACCACCTGCCAAAGACCTGCATAGACCACACCAGTCAACATGCCAACAAAGACTGAGAAAAATACTCAAAGCCCCACCATAGATGAAGAGCTACAGAGCCGCAGCTAATGGCTGCTGAGGGAGGGAGGGGTTGTTGTTTTGATTTTGGTTGTTTTTTTTTTAAATCCAAAATTTGATCCAAAATTTGTCAGCCATAACATACAAATAAGGGCATGAGTCTCAGTGGTCAGCGGTTACAAGAGGAGCTACAGGAGGAGAAGGAGTAGCAACGATACAAATATAGTGTATAACTCAGTTTCAAAGAAGATACACATCTTAATAATTTCTTATATTGATCACAAGCTGAAATATTTGCATTGTGCATATATTATTAAATAAAATCCATCAATATTAGTTTTGCTTATTTCCTTGAATTTTTAAACTACAGTTTTAAATTAATATGTAGGTGTGAAGATGTCATAGTGATACCCATTATTTTATGCATTCATTAAAAAGTTTAAAAATCATTCAAAATATACAGAAGATACAAAATATACAAACATTTTAAGATAATGCATCTTTATTTCTATTATAACTTCATTACTATTTGTTTAATTTAGATTAGTTTAGTTTTTGAGACATTGTCTCACACTGTACCGCAGGCAGCCTCAAACTCACACTAGTGTTCCTGCTACAGCCTCCTTCAAGTGCTGAGATCATAAGCTGGAGACATGATGTCTGAGAAAATAATGCCTGCATAGAGTGAAACATACTATACTAATGCTTTATCCAGTTGTCAAAGGCATACAATTAGACAGAAAGTTAAATGAAACAAAAGGAAATATCAAAAGCTTCCCATTTTTCTTCAGTTTCTAAGTAGTATAGCCTTCTAGAAAATCACTTAGAATATTAGTTACATAAATTATTTTACCTTGTTTTATCAGATTTTGTGAGCACATTCCATGCTATTGAAAGATGGAGTAGTATAACTCAGTTGGAGATGGTAATGTTATTCACAGAGCCAGTGTGTATTTTATCACTTATGAACTCACTTGTGGAAATTATATATGCCAAATAAATACACATTTTATCAGTGTTTTACCTCTTAGGAGATAGATGACTTACCAAGAAATTTCTGAGTAGTTTGTTCCCATTACGGATGTACGACAGTATCTGTTAGTATAAACGTATATTTATATTTCCTGGAAATCCCCTCAGACATTGATGAAAATGTTGAAGATTTGTTATTTTTCTTTTTCATTGCTCCATAGGAAATTTCAAAGATTAAACTGTCATATATTCTACAATAATTGAAAATATCAAAAGGCATTCATAAATTGGCATATAAGATCAGTAACTAGATAGACTGAAAGAATTGATAAACAATATAAATGAATGTCTCTATTATCTAACTGAAATAGTCTGTGACACAATTATTACTTCTGTACTGTATGAAAAGTTATTGTTTTGTATTAAGCCAAAACTACTATTATAAGCCAGGTAGTGGGGCACACGCCTTTAATCCCAGCACTCAGGAGGCAGAAGCAGGCGGATCTCTGTGAGTTCGAGACCAGCCTGGTCTACAAGAGGTAGTTCCAGGACAGGCCCCAAAGCTGCAGAGAAACCCTGTCTCGAAAAAAGAAAAAAAAAGTACTATTATACAATCTGCAGTATTGATTATTATTTCCCCTGGGATCACATGAAGCATTTTAATATAGTAATACAGTTAATATTTCACAAAGTTAATTTCTATTTCTTACAAAGGTATAACTCAAATCAATCTTTATAGCATGCTGCTTTGTCTTAATAGTCTGAACAAACCAGTTTTACTCTAAAATTACTGCCAGACTTGATTTTTTTTGTAATTACTCTACCTTTGATTTTATGTTTGCTTTTCTTTACACAAAATATAGAGTGTCTTAATTAGGGTTTCTATTGCTGTGAAGAGACACCATGACCACAGCAACTCCCTTTAAAGGGAAAACATTTAATTTGGGTGGCTTACTTACAGTTCAGGGGCTTAGTCCCTTATCACCAAAGTGGGACATGGTGGCATGCAGGCAGCAATGGAAAGAAACTGAAAGTGCTGCATCTTGATCTGTAGGCAAGAGGGGGTGAACTGAGATGCTGGGCACAACCTGAGCATAGGAGATTTCAAAGTCCACCCCCACAGTGACACACTTCCTCTGACAAGTCATACCTACTTCAACAAGCCGCACCTCACAATAGTGCCACTCCCTACAGTCAATTACATTCATGCTATCACAGAGTATAAAGCTAGTTTTCAAACTGATTCTCTGAACAACAGTTTGCAAATAAAAAAAATATTGATGGCTACAAGAAATTATGAATATTTAAAGCTGAACCTAGTACTTCTCCTATATTTGAAATTTATGTTAATAAAGAGTTATTTATCCCCAAATCTATTGGTGCAATTTGTACTGGCTGTTCTATTACACTTTCAATTGTAGAAGAAATCAAAATACTTCAAACTGCTTAGAAATTTAGTTGCAGAGCGTCATCCTTAAATTGCATCCAGATGAAGCAACTAAAGCTGCAAATCTCCAGAAAACCCCTATTCTCACAGTGCTCTGCAGTGGCATACTGATGAAATGGAAACCAGGAAATCAAAAGCAGTGCAAACAAGATTGTAAAGGTACAGGGAAGAATGCAAAACTTCAACGAAGGACCAAATCAGAGGAAGAATCTGGGCTCCACTGAACCCTCAGTGAACTAGTTCATAAGATACAAACTTTAGTATTTAAAATATACTGCCTATTATTTGCATTATTTTTAACCACTATTTGAGTTAACTAATCAATAACACTAATGATATTAGCAGTGTTTACTGTCCTAATTACCATCTAGAAGGGCTTATCTAATGGGTGCATTAATAGTCCAATACATGTCATAAAAATTTTAATAATACAAGATTTATGTTGTTTGGCACATAAAATACATGGAAGTTTGTCTAAGTGTAGAGTAACAATTCCTGGTATCTTAAAATGTTGCATTTAAAGTAATGTTAGCCTAATTTAATAGCAATGTTTAGATAAATCACTGTTTTTATCACTTAGCTTTTAAATGGTAAGGAATTAATTTTTTCTTTTTTAAAAGCTTTGTTTTTAGTGTGTGCATATGTGTGTATCAGTGTGAAAGCATGTGCACATGAAATACAGACCCAGGAGGTCAGAGGAGGATGTAGGATCCCCTGGAGCTGGATTACAGGCAGTTGTGAACATTCTGTATGGTGTTCTAAACTGCTGAAGGGAGAGCAGGCCCCTTTGTTCCATCCCACCCAGCTAGCTTACACCTGAAATAATCATTCAGAAATTGTATTAATTTAAATTACTGTCTGGCCCATTAGTTCTAGCCTCTTATTGGCTAACTCTCACATCTTGATTCAACCCATTTCTAATAATCTGTATGTCATCACGAGGTCATGACTTACTGGGAAAGATTCAGCATGTCTGACTCCATGGCGGCTCTCTGTCCCTCTCTCTCTCTCTCTCTCTCTCTCTCTCTCTCTCTCTCTCTGCTTTCTTCCTCCCAGAATTCAGTTCTGTCTACTCCACTTACCTAAGTGCTGCCCTATCAAAAGGCCAAGGCAGTTTCTTTATTCAACCAATGAAAGCAACACATAGACAGAAGAACCTCTGGTCCTCTGGAAGAGATGTTCATGCTTTTATCTACTAAGACACCTCTCCAGCCCCTGGTTTTGTTTTCTTGTGTTTTGTTCTAGTTGCAGGGCAGTGCTGCTAATGTTTTTTTGTTTTTTAAATTATGGAGGTGAAGGAGGAGAAGGATAGAAATTCAATACAGTCTTTCAGGCATTCCAGGAGTTAGAGTATAAATTCTGGAAAAGGAATCTTTTAAAAGTACATTTCACAGCTTTCCGGAGGTACAACTGGCACATAAAAAATGGTATCTTTCAGGAATTTTAAAGTAAAATTATCTTTTCAATTTTACATCACAATCTTTTAAGCAAGAAAGCATTTGAAGTATACAGCTCTATATGACCTGAGAGGTCATCAAGAAACTGCTGGTGCTTGGAAACCTGAGACAGGAGATCATGAGTTTGGAGCCAGCCTGGACTACATAGTGAGTTCCAGGCAAGTCTTGGATATACAGCAACACTCTCCCATCTTCACACCGCAGCTGCTCTACTTTCTTGCTAGCGGGTGGTCCAGTCTGCCTCTTCAAACTTTAAACTGCCTAATAACTAATGATGTCGAGTCTTCTCATGTGTTGGTTTGTTATTAACAGTTCCAAATCTTTTAGGCATTTTTCATTGATTTATTACTAGTTCTATTCCTAGGTAAACATTCTTTCTTAGACATATATTTGAAAAATAATTTTTACCGGACTACGGCTTGCATTTTGAACTTTATAGTCATGTCTTTTAAACAGGAATGGGTTTCAACATTTTCTAGTTCTCATTTTATTCTCTCATATTTGTTCTTTCTCTATATTTTAAGGAAGCATTTGTGAAATCTAATATTATTAAGATTTTATACTATGTTCACTTCTAAAATGTTTATAGCTTTAATGCTTAAGTTTAAGATGGTACTGTATTTAAAGTAGCTTGTGCATATGCGTGAGTGAGGTAAGAAGTAGCTGATTTTGTTTTTGTATTTTTTTCACCATTTTTCTGACTATTTGTTCTGTCACCATTTGTTGACAATTCTATCTGGAGGGGGAGATGCTAACAAAGGTAGCAGATATAATCAAAGTACATTATTTTCATCTACAGAAATCTTATAACAAAGCGAGTTTTGCACAATTTTTTTTGTTTTTGTTTTTTAAGACAAGGTTTCTCTGTGTAGCTCTGGCTGTCCTAGAACTCACTCTATAGACCAGGCTGGCCTCGAACTCACAGAGATATGCCTTCCTCTGCCTCCCTGAGTGCTAGAATTAAAGGTGTGGGTCACCACCGCCCAGCTTTGTACAATTATTATATGTTACTATAAACCTTAAAACAATCGTCCTTCCCTTATGGATTTGTCTTGGCATTAAGGCCATTCATTAAAATTGATACCTTGCAGATATCATAGTCAATTTCTAAACTTTTTTCATTTCCATCCTCTCTGATGTTTTCTCAAGCAATTCATTTTTAACTTTGGTACTAATAATCAAAACTTGAGTTCTCTATTATAATAAATTTCATTGTTTAACCCACAAAATTCAAAGGCCATTGTCCTAAATCCCTGAACCTTAGTATGTGGCCTCATTTGGAGCTAGAGTGTTTACAATGGTAGCTGAATTGCTAGTGTGTACCCTAATTCAAAATGGATAGCATCATTTTATTTTTTTAATTTGTCATTTGTTGGGGGTGTTACTGTTGTTTTTGGTTTTGTTTTCAAGACAGGGTTTCTCTGTGTCACCTGACTTTCCTGGAACTCACTTTGTAGGCCAAGCTCTCCTCAAACACAGAGATCTACCAGCCTCTGCCTTCAGAGTGCAGGGATTAAAAGCATGGGCCACCATGCCCAGCAAGATGGATGGTATCGTTTTAAAGGGAAGAATACACACACACGGCGGCACACAAATAGAAAGAGCACTACGTGCAGTGGTAAAATTCCCCCCCCACACACACACATGCACACAAGGCACAAAGAAAGACCTGCAATGGCTCGCCGAAGGATTCTAACTCTGACCCTTCCCAACCAACACTTTTGGGTTTCTCCGGAGCTGAGACAGTAGATTCCTATCTCTTAAGTTATTTATTTGTGTTTCTCTACCAAGATTGTGCTAGAAAACTAATGCATTGACCCACAACTTTGGAAATATAACACAATGTTGCAAATCTGTGGAAATGGAACTAAAATTATTTCTGACTGAACTTACATTTTTAAAGGTTTTCTCATAATGTCTGTTTCATTTGCAAAACCAATGACAGACTCTAACCACTCCCATAGTCTTTCCACGTTTTATTTTCACTCATGCCATTTCTTTGGAGACCCTTTCTGGAATCCCATACTGTTGTGCCTCTTGTCTTTCCCATAAAGCAGGTTTATAGTTGCAAACGGTAAAGTATACCCAAACACCAGTGAGGCAGTAAAGTAACCACGGTGACACCTAGGACTGAAAATATTCTGAAAAGCAGCTTAGAGTAAGCTGCATGCTTTTACAAGAGCAGAAAGTTGCCAAACTCCAAAGAAGAGTGATTCCAGTAGTTGCCGATTTTTCATTATTGAATGGGCATGTAAGTTTCAGTGACATGGAATTCTTCTGGATAAAAAGGACTGGTATCATATGGCCATATTAGGAACCTTTTATCACACTGGCCTCCAGAACTTTTAAAAATGATGGTTTCAGAGGCACTGAGCTTTACAATGCCCAGCAAGCCTCACCTCTAGCAATTTCCCGCTTACTCTCTGTGCCGCTGATTAAAAGTTAATCGGGCACTAACTTTCAGAGTTATTAATCTTTCTCTCCATGTATCCTGTCTTTCTAAGTAGATTATGAATCCCTCAAGGGCAGAGGCTTCTTTGTAGCCTTTTTTTTTTGTATCTCTGTTTTATGGTACTGTATAGTGGTTATGATGATAAAGATAAAAAGAAAAAATGAATTAAAAATTAAGTACAGTCAAAGCACATTTTTTTAGTGTGATTAGATATTCAGAGTGTAAATTAGGCATGGTCCTCAATCTGAGTGTCAGAGCAAGTGAACACACTCTGAAGTATGTAGTATTCAAGCAAATTTTAAATTTCAGGAAAAAAAAAAGACTCTCACCACATCCTTTTTATTTTATCACCCTCAGTACCTAGCACAACACTGAATATCATTTGCTTGTAGCTAAATTGCTTTGATAAATGATTGATAGTTACATATATACATTTTCTCAAAGACACGTGGATGGTTAGTCAGTGGTTCCCAAAGCTTGGATATCAAAAACTAACAAAATTCCATAGACACTTTTGGACCCAACGTAAAGTTGTCAGTCTCTCAACTGGTAAGAAAGGATGTCAAGAAATGTGGTTACCATTATGGTTGTAATAAGACAGTGTTTTAATACCAAGTTAACATAAAGGCTATATTAAGGACAAGAAACAGTCCTTTACAGAACACATATAACTTCATTTAGTAAAAACCATACTCCATGCTAATGAGACATCTTTGAGTGGAAATATTACCTTGCCTCTGACTTTAAGCAAGGATTAAACAAGTGTAAGTGTTGTTTCTGTGAACCAAAACAGAGCACTAGTTAAGCAGGTTCTGGGCTTTTGTACTGGACATGAGCACTGAGCACCAAGAATTCAAATGGCACAAATAAGCTCATTCAAACAGAGGAGAATTCAAAGTGCTTTCCTAGCTGTTACAGCTTAGATATGGCATGTCCCCAGACAGGCTCAGTGTATACTCTGTTTCAAGTTAATGGGACTATTTCAGGAGGTGGTGGATCAGGAAGTGGGGCCTCGTGAAAAAAGAGGTCCCTGGTGACACAACTTTGAAGGTTCACAATCCATTCTTGGCTTTCTGTTTCTTGGTGGTCAGGATACAGAGTGCTGGGCTTTGCTACACCCCGGCTGCCATAATGACTGAAAACACTGAAACCCTATAGCCAAATAAATCCTTCCTGGCTTAATTTGTTTATGTCAGATATTGTGTCAGAGTAATGCAGAAGCAACACAGTAGCCAGACTCACTTCATGAGGCACAGAACTTTAGAATGGAAGCCACAGCAATAGGAGCCGGAGCCACAAATCCAGTGACCGGCCCAAGGGGCCTCTCGGAGACAGTGTGTTTTACTTGCTCCTAAGAGAACCAATTTGCCAATATAAAACTGTGTTCTAAATTGGAAAGCTCAGAGTGGGGAAGAGACGTTACCAACTCCAAAGCTGTTAGAAAGATTGGCTCAAAAAAATGGGAAAAGGAAATTTTCCAATGAATATGAACCTATAATAAGAAGAAATCAACATGTAGCAGTAACTGTTACCATAGCAGAACATACATGTTCTCAACCAATAGAAGGTTCATTCACAAAGAAATGGAAAGAACAGCAATTGGAAAAGTACGTGGAAACAAGTCCATCTTATATCTTCCAAGATAGTGAAAGATAACCAATAAAAGAAAAATTATGAAAATAGGAAGAAGTTAAACATGAACAGATGGACTTTTAAATCAAAACAATCAACAATTCTAGAAATAGTTTTAAAATGCAACAACCAGTAATTGCTGTGTTTAATGGTACAGACCTGTATACTCATCACTGGGGAAGATAAGACAAGAGAATTGGAAGTTCAAGGCCAGCCCCGAGCTACAGGGCCCTTGTCTCAAAACATATAGTCACTTAAATTTATTTTACACAGGGCAACAATGCTTTAGAATCAACCCTTAACATAGCATAGAAAAATGTATGCAAAGTTAAGCTATGTACTAAATAGGCTGAGAGTTTACTTCATGCATTAATACAAACTCTAGAAGCAAAGTTTAGAGAAAGTGACTAGAACTTTCTAGAATTTAAATGCATAAATTGAAAATACATATCTTTATCTTGTGCTATATATTATTTTACTTTGTGGTGTGTGTGTGTGTGTGTGTGTGTGTGTGTGTGTGTGTGTGTGCATAGAGAGGTCAGAGGACAACTTGCAGGAATTTCTTCTCTTCTTCCACTAGATGAGTAGATGAGTCTTGTGGATTAAACTCACATCATCAGACTTGGTGACAAGCACATTTACCTACTGAACCATTTCACCAGTCTCTTACATTGTATTTTTTTTAATGGCTTACATGCAATTTTTTAATTTTTGTTGTTCTATAGCTCTTTGAAAAGTCAAGAAATTTGGTCCGTGCCCTTGAGACTATTTGCACCTTTATAACTTGGTAGAAAGAGTATTACATAACTTCTAAGACAAGGTCATGAATGGCAATCATTTACTCCTGAATTCTTCTTTAAGGCCTTCACCCTTAGACACAGAGATCATGTGAGCTAGCCATGAGAGGTCAGAAGAGGAACCTAGTCCTCCAGACTGCAGCCCTAACTAAGTACCCAGCTGACAGCACCAACTAGCCAGCTGCAGCAAAGAACCACCGTGGTTTCAGTTCCTGCGTTGTTCAGTTAAACCACTCAGTGTATCACATATGGAGCAGAAACACATTCCCCCAACCAAGTTCTAAACAAATCACATACTTGTGGTCAAATAGTTATTGTTGTGTCAAGCCACTAGGTGTTTCTCAATCTATTATCCAACACCAGATAACTGAACCACTCGTATCAGCACTGAGAGGTTACTACTCACCGGCCTTTACAGAAACAGAAAAAAAAATACTATTTAAATCATGTTGAAAAAAAGAGTAAAATAAGTCAGTAAGGAGTATTATTACAGATAAAAATGGTGCACAAAGAAGTTGACATAGTTTTTGGCAAATCTAAGTAACTGTTAATTGAGTTATTTAAAGTCACCTATTAACATGGGGAAGCAAATGTAATGCTAGAATGGACGCAATGTAAAAGAAAGATTTGTAGATAGAAGCTAAGCTTATTTTATTAACTGTCTTATTATGTGGGATTCCCCTCTGTATTATGCTATGAATATGTTTTGTTGCCATTGGTTAATAAAGAAGCTGTTTTCGGCCAATGGCTTAACAGAATATAGCCAGGCTAAAAAAGATATATAGAGAGAGCAGACAGAATCAGTGAGAACCCATGTAGCCACCACCAGAGACAGATCCGCCAGAACCTTGCTGGCATGTGGCAATACACTGATTAATAGAAATGGGTTACTTTAAGATATAAGAGTTAGCCAGAAATATGCTTAAGCTAGTGGCCAAACAGTATTGCAATTAATACAAATTTCTATGTGATTCTTTCGGTTCTGGGAAGCCAGGAATGAATGAACACCCTCCGCCAACAATCTTGAGTATTTCTAGAAAGTAAAAAGTTAAGTATATGGAATAATGTGTGAATTAATAAAATGTCTTTTTCATGACTGATATGATCACTTAAAAACAATTTGGCACTAATGTATTTTTTTAAATGTAAAATTACTTTAGAAAACAATTTAATATACTCTTATAGAGTTGGTCATACTTGTCTTACATAACAACATTTCTGTTCCTGAACATATTTCAGCAAACTTTTTCTCTCTATGTTGGAGAAGAGATTAGAACTTCCAGAACAATAGCAAACAATGGAAGCAACTCAGAGGCCCCCAGATAAACAGAATAGTGTTTACACTCCTAAGGTAAAGACCAATGACCCTTTACTCCCTGTATAACATGGATTAATATTGTTAACTAATGATGGATGAAAAGAAGCAAGCCCTTCTCAAGACCTTCTTTGGATTCATTTGTTCTTTTTCATGATTTCAACATAGCACATTTCTGTAAGTTCCAACAGTACCCAGAATTAAACATCCAATTATACATACTTGCAATAAAATTATTTGTAATGTATAATTATAAAATATGCATTTAGGGGCTGGAGAGATGGCTCAGTTGTTAAGAACAATAGCAGAGGACCTAGGTTTGGTTCCCAGCTCCCACATGGCAGCTCATCCAGGAGTAACACAGTTCCAGTGATCCAAAAGTACCTTTTGTGGCCTCCACAGGCACCAGACACTCATGTGGCACACATACTAACATACAGGCAAGCACTCTTTCATATAAATCAACAATTAAAAATATGATTTTATATCTTCAGAAGGCAAAGGGATGGTAAGTGCAGACTTTAGGGCAGGATTTTCTAAGGGACATGGAGGAAAGGGAGGCTCTCGAGGACTAAGGAAAGATGAATAAGGTAAATATAAGCTATCAGTAATTTAAAAGATTCTTGGTTTGGGTGTGTATTCATAAGTTTTAAAGGAAGGGTACATAAAACTAAAATTGAAAAATAAAATAGACACCAGGGCTGTGGATATAGTTCAATAGCAGAGAGCTTGCCTAGTAATTTCAAAGCCCTGTGTTCAAACCCAAATAAAATAAAACACAAAACTAACATGAAGAAAACAATTCACGAGCCAAGAAAAACAATGTGTTATGATTAATTCGGTTTCTTTGCCTGTGATTCAAATAAACCGTAGTATGTTGAGAAAACCTGAAAGACTACCAAGGGGGAGGAGAAAAGATGAACAGGGACAATATCAGCCCCACTCCACTTGTGACATTCCTTTACTTTGTGTGTGTATTTCCAGTGTTCATTACAGATGATAGCAAATTACCTTATGCCCTGGTACCTGGAGACCAAGTACCTAGACCGAGACTGTTTCCCCTCTAGCTCCCAGATGGGTGAGACTCTCATGACTCAATTTCACATACTTTCTTGAGAATTGAGGATTAAAGGGTTTGCATCTGCTTTCTTTGAATTTGTATTCTTAAAATACAGAAGCCAGTGACCATAGTATTCGTGCAACTGCCCCTCAGAAACACAAGGCTTCAGACTCATGTTAGCAGAAACCAGCCTGAAGATGTCACTCGGCCAAGCTCTCCCAGAAGCTTAGCCCTTAATTGGTCCTATTTGCACCACCTGCTCATCAGTGTCGCTTGCGGAGTAGTCTCCTCATATATCATCAAGTTGAACACAAAGCAGATCACCCACACCAGTTTGTCCTCCTCTTATCAAGAGTTGAATCGGCACATCAAAGAGCAGAGTGCACAAGTTTCATCCCTCATTTCGCCCTGCTCTTCTGTGTGGTCCCTGGGGCATGTGTGGTGCGTCCAGAAACTCTTTCCTCCTTAGGCCTGTCACCCTCAAACATCAGGAGAAACCCTCCCTCGGTGGCTTAGCAACTGTATTCAAAGAAATCTTATTGACGCATGTCTGCCCACGACACCACACCGTTACCAACCTGGTTACACTATCAGATGTAGAACAGTTCATACAAATACACAGAAATTATAATTTATGCTGGATGATAATTTGAAGTAAGAATTACTCCTAGGGTTTATAAACTAATATCCTGATAACCTTGGTACAACTAAAGGCTAATGGTAAAAGTACTTATGTAAATTTCCTATCTGAAACAGCTACTTTAGTATTGTGAGTTGTCTTGGTTCACTGTTCTATTGCTGTGAAGAGACACCATGGCCAAGGAATCTCTTATAAAAGAAAGCATTTAATTGGGGCTTACTTACAGTTTCAGAGGCTTAGTTCATTATCAGAGCAGGGAGCAAGGTGGCATAAAGGCAGGTATAGTACTGAAGAAGGAGCTGAGAATTACATCCTTATCCACAGTAAGGCAAAGGAAGGAAAACTGGGCCTACATGGGCTTTTGAACTCTCCAAGCCCACCCCACTGACATGCTTTCTCCAATAAGGCCACACTGTAGAAAGAAGTATCTGTCACACCCAATCCCACAGCCATTCAGTCCCAAATAAATACACAGAGGCTTATATCAATTATAAACTGTTTGGCCTGTTAGCTTGGGCTTATTATTAACTAGTTCTTAGAATTTAATTTAACCTATAATTCTTGTCTATGTTTAGTCATGTGGCTTCGTACCTTTTCTCGGTAAGGTATTCTCATCTTGCTTCCTCTGCTTCTGGGTGACAACTGCATTTATATCTTTTCTCTTTCCAGAATTCTCCTAGTCTGGTCACCCCACCTATTCTTCCTGCTGGCTACTGGCCAATCAGCATTTTATTAAACCAGTATGAGTATACAAGACCATTATCCCACAGCACCACACCTCTTAATCCTTCTAATCCTTTCAAACAATTTCATTCTCTGATGATTGAGCATTCAAATATGTGAGGGGGCATCCTTATTTAAACCAACATATGAGTTTAATCATGATTTATTTCAAATAAATTTATATTGTGATTGATTGTTGCAACACTTATTTCAAAATTTTATTTAATATTTAGGGGAAGTTTAAATTAAATTTTTACTTCTTTGGATCTATATATACATATATTTTACATGGAAAAATGTGACAAAAATGCTAATTTGTCAAGGTGATAATTCCTCCAAGGCAAACATAACACTCAGCACCTTTGTTTTTAACCATCTTGGTTATTGGTTTGTTTATATTATATCAAGTTAATAGTAGTTATTGAAAAATTAAATGACAATAAAATATTTAACATTAACAATATAACTATTCTATGAGTTATTGCCTTCTACTAGAGAAGAGCAAAGACTAATTTACACAGATGTACATTTAAGTTTGTTCTCTTTTTTCATGGGAAAGTATGTGAACCTGCACACGGATGCACATAGACACCACTGGAATTTTGACCATACTCTAGCATCCTTCATAGCAACAAAATATAGCACTTTTGTAGACTGATAAAAGTGAGGGTTTTAGCATAATCTTCTCAGTCTTTTGTTCGCAGCCTATAAACTGTATTAATTATACTTCCCTTCTCAGTTATTGTACTAATTATAGGAAATACAAATAAAAGACTTGGCATGTACTCGATAAAAAAGCAGCTATGAGTATTGTAAAAATAAGTATTGAAAGTTTGTAGTTATGTGGAGCCTGCTTCAGTTTCCTCTGATTCTCGTTTCTGTAGCTAACAGCTTTAGCAATTTTGCCCAAACAACCCATTAGCTTTACTCGACTTTACATAAATATTTACTAAAAATATCCCACATTATTAGAACTTCAAGACAAAAAAGTGAATTAATTGTTTTGCACATAGTAAATGTGTAAATAATTAAAACCAACTGCATTCACATTTGAAGCCACATTATTCTTATTCTTGAAAATTGTGGAAGCTGGAGAGATGAGTCAGTGGTTTTGACCACTGTTGCTCTTTCAGAGGATCCAGGTTTGATTCCCAGCACCCACATGAGGGCCCAGGACCATGAGAAACTCCATTTCCTGGGGATCTGACATGCTCTTCTGGTCTCAATGAGCACAAGGCACACTCATTCTGCACACATAGATGGACAAAACACTGGTACACACAATATATATGTATATATACATATAGATATTCACAAATATATATTAATCCCTTCCTAATATGGAAAGAATTTCTTGCTTGAGGTAATTATATAGTACATTTTAATCTCATGTTTAGAAGTTTTGAGTAAAGCTTCATATACCAAAGAAAACAAGTATTTGATTACATTTACTTAATCATTTTGTGTGTGTGCTTGTCTGTATATGTGTGTGTACGTCTCTCTCTCTCTTTCTCTTTGTGCGTGTGTGTGTGTGTGTGTGTGTGTGTATGTGTGTGACAGTGCATCTGTGTAGGTCAGAGGATAACTAGCAGAAGTCAATTTTCTCTTTCTACTATGTGGGTCCGGGTATTGAACTCAGGTTGTCAGTCTTGGTAGTAAGGCCTAAGCCATCTTGTTGACTCTGAAAATAAATATTTTAAATATACATTTTTTAGAGTCTGAAAGTTAAATAAAATAGCTAATTCAGAGATATACTAGGGAGCATAAGAGAACCAGGAGAGACACATTTGTTATTTCTCATGGCAAAAAAAAAAACATGCAATCTCTGGTTCACCTGTACACCAGAGACCTATGGCAGTAAACTTAAGTCATTGCTATAGTTTGAATGCGCCCCTTCAAAGTTTATGTGTTGGAAATCTGATTCCCAAATTCATATGCTATTGATGTTTGAGCATGAGGTTTTCAGAAGGCAATTAGGATTAGAAGAGGTCATGAGGTTGGGACTCTCATGGCAAAATGAGTGACTTTGTAAAAGGAAGAAGAGATGCCTGAAGACAAGCTGTGTCTCCCTTTTTTATTTTTAAGATTTATTTATTATGTATACAACATTCTGTCTCCATGTATGCCTGCACGCCAGAAGAGGGCGACAGATGTCATTACAGATGGTTGTGAGCCACCATGTGATTGCTGGGAATTGAACTCAGGACCTCTGGAAGAGCAGCCAGCGCTCTTAACCACTGAGCTATCTCTCCAGCCAATAAGCTGTGTCTTGCTGCATGTCAGTCTCTCCGGTGGTGCACTGCAGTATAGAAAGCCCTCACTGGGTGCTCAGCAGGTGCTCCTACATTCCAAGTCTCTAAAAGAGTGAGCCAAATGAGCACTTTCACATAAAAAAATAAGTCAAAATATATACATATATAAAAATATAAAATAAATTTAATTCTGAAATGGAAAGTGTTATTTATTGAGGAAACAATATCTATTACAGACTAATCTCAATTTCTTCTGTTTGACATTCCTGCTAAAATGCTTAATGTAAATCTAATTATGATTTTAAAAAAGCCTAGCATTAATCTAAATTGAAGAAAAATCTAAAAAACAACTGATCAGGGTGCTTCTATGAGGTAACACTATGAAAGACAAGAAATTCTGGGCAATGTTCTAGATTAATGAGTACTTTTCAACCAAATGCTGTGTGGGAGCTGTGACTGGATTCTGAATTAAGAGGGGAGGAAATAAAATGGTACATATAGGAGTTATTGGACAATAGGAATAATATGAACATAAACTACATAGAACATAATAATAATAATAATAACGATTTTTTGTTCAATTTAAGTATGACAGATACTTATTATGCATAATTCTCTTGTCCTTGAAAAATATATGCTAGTGCACAGAACATTTTCAGGTAGGTGTGTGTGTGTGTGTGTGTGTGTGTGTATGCGTGTGCGCATCTGTGAGTAAAATGGAACGGAGGTCCCATACACTGAGCATTTGCTCTACCACTATATCTCAGTACCAGCAATTACTTTTAAGATGAATCAAATAAATAAATAGAAAGAGAAAAGCAAATGTGGCAAAACGTTAACTATTATTTAATCTATGCAAATGGTATCTTCACTGTACTGTTTTCCCAGCTTTTCTAATAAGTTTAAAAATATACAATTGGAAATGAAAAAAGAAGAACTTCATAGTCTAATGCCTAACATGCAAAAGCCATGAGTCCACTCCCCAGCATGGCAACAGTACAGAGATGGATGCCTGCTGTCCGTGCATGTGATGTGGGAGTTAGACAAGGGAGGATCAAGAATTCAGAGCCATCCTCAACTACAAAGTAAGTGTGGAGCTGTGGAGGCCCAAAAAATGTGAGCCTATTTCCACCTTGTCTGATGGTCAGAAAGTTTAGAGGTTGCTAAACATTGTTGTCAGCAACCGGGCTACACATCCTGACTCAGGATGTGGTTACTTGGTTCTTTTTT